>CM046852.1:16350988-16573488 GCA_025618425.1 Heliocidaris tuberculata
TTCAATGCATTGAACCTGTTCCTGAATAAAAATTGGTCTTACCTGGTTTCCCTCTCTCCAACCATGCTTGCTTTTGTTTGTATAAGAAACTGTATTTCATTAATGTGAGTGCGAGTTATAAATGTTCCCGTTATTCCCGAACTCTCTATCACATACCCTTATATTTAGATTCGTATCTCAATTTATACAAAAGTGCATTATATTTGTAACTCTGATAGTTCTTGGGTAAAGTTATATACTTCTAATCAAAATAACAACACGAAAGATGAGCATGAACATCACTATAGAAAATACAAACTTTAGCTCGGTCCTTCAATAAAATGTTTTATACTGTATTCTGTATACCGTTTTGCTGATTTAAAACTGTAACTCGTGTTAAAAGCTTTGAAAATCGCTATATTCTTGAAAAATGTTTGTACACATATTCGTTTTAAATTCATAATATTGTTGTTAGATTATTATCGAGAATGCTAAAATGTGATACGATGTATTCCGATTGTCATATTGTCATTAATCCCAGTGGTAATTTTGTTACCTTTACCATTGCAAGCTATAGTAATTTTCATGAAACAGATGCCCTCTAAACATAATTTGACCTTTTTAGAGTGGACATTTTAAAAAATCAAATATGAAGAGAAGAGAGAGGGAGAGAGAGAGAGGAGACAGGGGAAAAAGAAGGAGAGAAATGAGAGAAATGAGGTAAAAAGAAAAGAGAGTTTATGATAGGAAATGATAGGAAATAGGTGAGAAGTAGCAAAGAGAGAGAAGAGAGAGAGAGAAGTCAAGTGATTTAGCGCTGTGATATTTGTGAAGAATATATCAACCCTACATGTGGAATGCAATGACTGACTCGAAAGACATGGGCAGTTCATAAAAGAAATGTATTAGATAAAAAAGAGATATATTCATTTGCAAAACAGATTAGAAAAATACATAACGCATGCTCGACTAATCTAAAGTAGAAATTCGTTAAGAAACCTTCATCTTTATTTTTGAGATGATGATGATGATAATGACGTCATATAAAAATTTATTCACATGATCATTATTAACATGAATGCTGTTTAAATTATATAATCAATGTTTATCATAGAAAGTTTGTTAAGGTCATTGATAAAAGTTCGAAACGTACAATTGCTTTTCAACGATATTTCAAACCATAAAAGTTCGCAAGTTCTCTCTTATGGTGCGTATATTAGCAGCAAAGTCTGATCCACATAATGTTTACTGGTACAATTCATTTTCTGAATCGTTACTTCATGTACTGAGTTGTATAATATCCGCTATGTAACAAGGATGTGTACACAATAATGTACTAAATTCAGCTAAACCTTTAGCCACAATAAAGCTATGTGGTTAAAATGTTATTTTTTCCGAATAAAATCTACTACTACTACTACTACTACTACTACTACTACTACTACTACTACTACTGCTAACTACTACTACTACTACTACTACTACTACTACAACTACACTACTACTACTACTATTACTACTACTACTATTATAACTACTACTTCTATTACTACCACTACCACTACCACTACTGCTAGTAACTACTACTACTACTACTACTGCTACTACTACTGCTACTTCTACTACTACTGCTACTACTACTACTACTACTACTACTACTACTACTACTGCTGCTGCTGCTGCTGCTGCTGCTGCTGCTGTTACTACGACTACTACTAGTACTAGTACTACTACTACTATACAACCACTGCTACTATATTACTACTACTACTGCTGCTGTTACTACGACTACTACATTGTTTCAAATATGTAAACATCTAAATTATGATTGTCAATATTAATATATTATGATATAGAACAATATCAAATAAACTCATTTCAGATATGACGATTTTTTTTAAAGTAAATTGTGCGAAGCACCATTACAATATATTAGCTGATATATTTGAATAATCATTGTTTTCGGATACTATTTATTGCATCATATGCTGTTTTAAGCATGTTTTCCTCGTTCATTCAAAATCACGTTTGCGATCTTGAAATTTACCATTTATCATGTTTATTATAACTTTATTGAACTTAAGGTTGAACTTGATCTTGAAAGCTATGCTGTCATTTCAAATGTAATGTCCATCTGTTGTATGGTGGTTACTGAGATGAAAATGCTAAGATTAATGAATTAATCAATCAATCATTTATTTCCACCATAAAAAACATATTACAAAAAATTAGTACAAATCAGTATAATAAATAATAGTGGCGGGATCATGGAAAGCACAAATAGGCTTGTTAAAAATGACCCCTTCATACAGAGTACATAAAACAGAATTATAAGAAACGATAGAATATCAAGTGTACAGAAGTTCAAAACACTAAAGAAAGAATGGAAGAAAAGAGGGGGAAACATATACCATAATCTAGTACATTTAACATTGTGAATCAAGAAGTTGTCGCTTATAAGATCGTTTGAATTGTTTTACAGTCTTACTATTCCTAAATTTAGTTGGGCGGCTATTCCAAAGGATTGGGCCATTATAAAAGATTGAATTTTGTGTTACCGATGTGCGATTTAAAGGAAGATGGATATTTTGCGCATTCCTAGTATTGTTATTGTGAATAAAACAATTAAGAGTGAAGTAGTCTTTATAAACCAAAGGGAGAAGGTTGTTAGATAGTTTGAACATGAAAATTGCGGTATCTGGTGTTAATAATTCATGGATAGGTATGATTTGCATTTTCTTAAATAAGGGTTAACTGGATGAAAGATACGGGGAATGTGTGATGAGGTGAATTTCACGTTTCTGTAGTTTACGAATTCGTTCAATATTTCTTTTAGAAGTAAAACCCCCCAAAATATTGCAATAGTTTATATGGGAAAAAACAAGAGAATGGTACAACATTTTCAAAACAGTTTGTGGCAAGAACTGCAATCTATACAAAATCCCAATATTTTTATCTAAGGTGTTACATATATAATTTACATGCTGGTGGTTCCAAGATAATTTTTCATCAACAATTACTCTTAGAAATTTAGTATTAGACACTCGACTTATTTCTTTAAAATTGAAAAATGATGATACTGAAGACAATAAAGATGATTAATAGGAGGAAGATGAAAGCAGAAGAGGGAATTAATGGTAATGTAGACGGTAATGATGATAGATATCAATATTAAAATCTGTTCATAATTATATTATTATCATTCATCTCACGAATGGCATAATAATATTTGCATTTAATATCAAACATTTTCCTAATTATACTCAATGGAAGGCTACATTGATAACGCTATTAAATCTAAGCGGTATATTCTCATAAATGTGTCTTCATGTCGTATTCTTTGAATAGTTAGTGAACTGATGTATATTGATAATCGTGACGTGGATGACAATGATAATGATGATGATAACGATGAGAATGATGACGGGAATGAATTATTCATGTCGCTTTTAATTCGTTATTGAGGTTTCGAATTCCTTCGCGGTGCATATCGACAGTTGCCTTTCCTGACCCAGGTGTAGTATTTGAGTACCTGATAAAGGACATTATTTCTTAAAATATGGTGTGTGTTGGCCATAGCTGCAGGAGCTACAGCAGTGATTACAATGTAGAGTGCATTTTGTTTTAAATGAGATAGTGAGTGGGTACCTGATGTTAATTATTTTTTCGAGAGTACGTGCCGGGTGTTGGTAACGGCTGTGGAAGCTAAATCCTATAGGTTATAGTTTGTTTTAAATTAGATATCCTGAATTGTTGATTGTATGTGACTGTCTTTATCCGTTATTTCAATGAATGATACGTAATGTTGAAAATTTTGAGTTGGAGTGGGTTCAATGAATATTATCTCTTGTTGCCCCCCCCCCCCCCTCTTCTATGTATAAGCCGTGACGTATCCAACTGAGAGCAAAGCCAGCCTCTACCACGACCCTTTGTCGGTCCAGAACAAAACTAACCAAATATTTTAGTACCAGTGGATCTTCGGCTTACAGGAAAGCAAATGTTTTGTGTCATTTCTTAAAATCTATTTTCATTACAAAGAATATTTTGTTCAGTTAATTGATATGATTTTTAAAATGGCACTTAAATCATCAATTCATTTCCTTTCTATTTGTTTATTTCTCTGTTGCAGGTGTTTTTTTTTGTGGAAACTATTATTATTATCATTATTATTGGGGGGGGGGGGTGGAATGGGGCATCATGCCACAAATCAGATCATCGTAGCCCTGGCTTTTTTATGGCATGCGGGGCTTTCTTATTGCAGGTTTATCCCCCCCCCCAACCCCCTCACCTGTTATCAGTTTCTTGACACACCACTGTTGATTATAGTATAATGATAATACTGAAAGTGAAAAGCCCACTGTTTATCACTGGGGTGAATATGACAGCGCCATCTACCTAAAATTCCACGCGATAAGATCCAGGTCAAAGGTACAATTGGTGATCTCTGGGAAAACCCACCGCTGTACAGGGAATAATTTGTAGATTTGTTAATACGGCTGGGTAGTCGTCACCATTAATGCCTCACGTTTTATGTGTGTGTGTTTACATTTGGGAAGGGAACTCTTGTCGTTGTGACGTATTCAATGATTAATATTAATGCAGACTTGGACTTATAGAATCAAACCAAGTAAAACAGCAAAATACGAAGACTATAAATATATATAGTTGTATCAATATTCTACAGATATTCATCTCGGACACAACAAACTTCACATCATAGCGTTGATTTCTACAATACAAGATCATCTGCAAGTCAGGCTGTTTTCTGTAATTTTCTAGATATTCGTACTAGTGCAGCCATGGCTGCCAAGAAGAAGAAAGAAGACGAAGTTCCGAACGCCTTACAAGGTTTGACGTGTCCACTATGTCTTGATATCTTCGACGATGCTACCCTGCTAACCTCTTGCGGACACACCTTTTGTCGGAAATGCCTCAAGAAATACGACCTAGCCCACCAGGACCTTGATCACATGACCTGTCCTCTCTGTAGGAAAGATACGAAGTTGTCAGCAAACCGCATCGATGATCTTCTATCTAATGTGACGGTCAACGGACTCGTAGACAACTACTACGAAAATTGTGGGGGAGCCAATCCGTCCGTCTTGGAAACGCGGCAAAAATGCACTGTCTGCAAACTCCAGGAACAGGCTATGTCCTTCTGCAGAACCTGTAGCAAATACATGTGCGAAAAATGTGTTCATTGTCATGAACATCTAGCAGAACTTTTTGAAGGTCATGAGATCCTATCCATACAGGATATCACCGAAGGGAAGGTCAGCATTGGTCATTCCTCCGAGAAGTGCTCGATCCATAAACAGGAGAACAAAGATATGTTCTGCGAGGATTGTAACGTGCAGGTCTGTTTCAAGTGCGTAATCATCGGTCATCGTGATTACAAGATAAAGTCACATGAGGACTTCGAGAAGGAATTACAGGTTAAGGTTAGTCTCCCTCATAACATTTTACCACATGTATTTCGAGTATTCTTATACTAAACAAACATTAGATTTGAATATAATATTTTCATATGAGATGTAATAACTAAAAATATTTTACCCGCTTTTCATCATTAACGGTGTTTCTTTCTTTCACTGTTTAGTAATAATAATAATAATAATAATCCGTTCTTGTATAGCGCATATCACATTATGATATCACGTCCCTATGTGCTTCCAAAGGGTTTGGATATTATTACCCTGGCTATAGCTCCGGCAGCCGTAATCAGTACACCGCGTAAAAAAAATGGGTAAAGAAAGTAACATTAATTCTTGTGATACTATGATTATTATTTAAGTTACGGCCTGATTATTAGCACCAACTTTGTTATCGTCGCAATTTAAGCCAAAATAACAATAATTCATTTGATATTTTGTAACATCAGAAAATGATAGTATAGCTTTAGTGATAAATGTAAAAAAGGAAGAAGAAGAAAAATGGCTTTATCGAGTAAATCCGTGTAGAATCCTTTGTGGACATAATACTATTATAGATTATTGGAACACTAAGGCCAAATAAAATTAATTACTAGTTTCTCGTCCCCTCTCCTTCCTTTTTTCGGCAAGCCTCAATTTTTAAAAAATATTATTTTGTATTTTTGTTCTGAAATATAATAAATAAGAATGTGAGGAAGCAAAATCATCAATGTAATGCAATTTCACCTTTTTTTTAAACCTCTGCAAAGCATGTACAAATAAAATTAAATGAAGAAAATTTCTGTGGAATTTGACCCTACAGCATTTTCATGTACAGCAACATGGAACCCCAGCTCCTATTTTAAAAAAAATATCCGGACGAGAAACTAGGAATCAATTTTACCTATACTAATGCTGGAAGGCGAAATGACCACTGGAACTTTTTTTCATCAACTATTAAAATATATTTCACGCTGGTACACTTCAAGCAAGACGAGTTTCACTAAGTTTCATCATTTACAGTTCTTTTTTTTTGGATAATGATGGATACCATTGATTAAAGAAAAAATATATAGTAGATAAAATTGATTTCATCTAGATTACCAAAATGAGTAAGTCAACCATACCTCTTCCTTTTCTGTCACGCACTCAGGGTGCTGTTTCACATAGGTCTGTGTTGTACTTTAAAAAAATTATTTACTGTAACGTGTGTTTCATCATGACTGCATGTAACCAGTGTCGTTTCTAGGAATTATGCCCCCCCCCCCCCCCCCCCCTCAATTGCAGCCCGGGGCATGTGTTCCCTCTGGCCCATGAGAAAGGATGAATCATTCATTTCATTTTAAAAAAACCAAAACAACTTTCTATTTTCAGGTGAATGATCTTGTCCAACGTTGTACAAACAAGAAATTAGAACTGGAGAAGAACATACAGAATGTGGAGTCGCAGCGTATTGAAGTACACACTGCCATACAGAAACTACGGGGAGATGTCAGCCAAGCCTATCATACCAAGGCCAAGCAACTAGAAGAAAATCAACGTATACTCGTTGAGCAAATCAATGCTCTAGAGCGTAGTTTCGATGACGATCTCAACGCTCTGAAATCTAACGACCGACAGACTATCAAAAGCATTTGTAGTTCGGTGGATCTGGTGGCTAATGACAGACTGGGTCGTCTTGAGAGGGATAGTCTATCTGCTCACACGTTGCTCTGTGAGGAGCTGGAAGGCATGTTGAAGAAGGTTGCTGATCGAACCTCGGCAGCCGCCATAACAGAGAAAGCACAGAAGAAGAGATTCCAGCCTGCAGATGATACTTGTCTTGATCTTGGGAAAATGATAGAGCCAGATCCCGAGTTGAAAGTGATTTACTATACGTGGTGGAATGAACGGGTGGAATGAACGGGATGACCAAATACTCTGATGACAGTGTGGCTATTGGATATTATGATGCACATGGTATAGATATCATTGATTCAAATCGTAAACAGCAGCAGCAGTATGCAGGTGTATCAAGCGATGCCTTATGTTATGGTCTTGTGTTTTCAAAGAGATAGGACGCTATGTATATCGACGGGTAATACTGAAGTACACATCTATTCTCCAAATGGGTCCAGGATATCAACTATCAGAGTGGGCAAAAGTTCTTTCCAATTAAGCAGAAGTCCATCAGATGAAATCCTTATAACACACTTCACAAGCCACGTCTACATCTATGACCCTACAGGAAGCACACTTAAACACACAGTCCCAACAGAGACACAACATCACAAGCCAGGCATATGCAACCAAAGCGGGTATGATCATCACAAGTTCATGTGATTACAGCAATCCAAGCATGGTGACAGTCTATGACAGGAATGGGAATGCTGGGAAGTCTCTACAAGCTCCAAGCGATGTCTACCTGTATGCTACCGTGGACGAGCAGGACAGGGTGTATGTAGCCAGTGTTGATCGTAAGAACTGTAAAGTGGTGATCAGGCTCTATGACCTTGATGGTCTGAAACTGAAGGAGAGAGTTCAGTTCAATGCATTGAACCTGATACTCAATGATTATTGGTGTTACCTGGTTTCCCTCTCTCCAACCATGCTTGCTTTTGCTTGTTTGAACAAACTGTATTTCATCAAAGTAGTGATGTAAATCAAATTTTTCGAACTCTCTATAACTCAGTTCCCTGAACGTAAGATTCGCATTCCAAGCGATTTAACATGAATTATTTTCTTGAACATTCCTAATCTTTGAAAATAATACCTCCTTCCTTTTTTTCTAATTACACAT
This sequence comes from Heliocidaris tuberculata, assembly GCA_025618425.1. Taxonomy (NCBI): domain Eukaryota; kingdom Metazoa; phylum Echinodermata; class Echinoidea; order Camarodonta; family Echinometridae; genus Heliocidaris; species Heliocidaris tuberculata. The sequence continues at coordinate 16,359,158 of CM046852.1, forward strand.
AAAAAGTTTAGCATGATCTTAAGTTTATTATTTACGCTCGTAGGTGATAGATAATTGTATACAATGTACCTGAAGTACTGTAATAGATATGCAAATCGCTATATTCATGAATTTTGAAAAATAATGTACTTTGATTTACGCAATTATCTTTTCACTATATCTAATATCTCACGAATGGTAATGTGATAAATGTGTGATCCAATTGTCATGGTTCTTGTTCATCATTAAAGGGATTCGGTAACTTTGTTGAGGCTTGATTTAATAAATTGTTGAATTTTGATACCTGTCTTGTATAATGATGATCAGAAGGATAAATAAATAGCCAGGCATAGAGAGGTTTTCAAATATATATATAATGCTATTATTAAGATATCTATGAATGAATACTCCCATTTACGAAAGCGTATGGCCATACGCTTTAGTCTAACACTGAGTCTATGGGGGAAAATGAGTCTGGCATTTCCGGTCACTTGCATAAGGTAAACACCCCAATGGTGTCCAATTATCCATGAGAACCCATACTACTATGTGACGTTAAGTTTCTTATACCATTTGAATTCAGCTACATGGAAGTAGTTGCATGGATAGACCATTCTTGTACTACATATGCAGGGCTGTCAACCCTCCCGCATTTGGAGGGAGTCTCACGCCACGACGCTAATTCTCCCGCCGTCCTTCCAGCGTCAAAGCGGGAGACTCCCGCCACCACGCCCTTCCTCCCGCTCTCCCGCCAAGCATGTAAATCTCCCGCTTTATGAAAAAACCTCCCTCCAAACGTGTAAAATGATAGCCCCAACTGAGTGACTTTTAAAAACTTTCAGCCCCCCTCCCCCCCCCCCCCCCCCCACTAAGCGACTTTTGGAGGGCAGGCGAGAGAAAAAAAAATCACGAATCTCCCTCCAAGCAGTTCCCCAAGGTTGACAGCCCTGCTTTTGGAGGGCTGGTGAGAGAGAGAAAAAAATCTCCCTCCAAGCAGTTCCCCAAAGTTGACAGCCGTGCATATGTGTATACAACATTACATAGCTGCCAACCATTCGTATGCAGGAGAAATGATTCCTGTTCTATGGTATTCAAACCAATGTATCATCCCAAGATTTCCCATCCTTTAAAAAAAAAGAGAGAGAAAAAAAAAAAAAAGAAAAGAAAAAAACTTCTTTGTAATAGCATACCAATATATTGTAATTCTTAACTGCCTTGTGAGATTCTTTACTTTTTGCTGTGGAAGGTAGGCCGGTACATGTATGACAATGTTGTGTGCCGAACAGAAATGCTTGGGCAAGGGAATTCTTATACTAAACTATTCTGCTAAAGCAGAGGTGGATTTATTAGGGGGCACAAATATGAAAATAAAGTCTGTGAAGCAAAATGGATTATCATGTTTTCCAGGTGCCTTTTTGGTAGTAAATTTTAAAAGGGGTGGCAAACTATTTTCGGCTGTGTACTCGAGATATGCCACTTGGGGTTTTTTGGTTTTGTTTTTGTTTGTTGTTTTTTGGGGGTTTGGGGACACAAGCCGATTCTGCCTCCCATCTGCCAGTGTGCTAAAGCCATTCTATTTGGCAAACAACGATATCATATTTAGGGCAATTGTTAGCCAGGGTGTATGTGTGTGCTTTATATGTATAAAAATATACTGCATCTTTGTGTTGTGGCGGTTTTTGAAAAAAAAATGTACATGTAGGCCTTCCCTTGTTCGCGCTTCCAGTCAGGGGACATTTTCTAAATTTTAGTAATGTAGAAATAGAGAAATATATTATTAAATACATATAAAAATACTGAAGAAAAAATGAATGGGTTGAGACTCAGATATCAGCCAATTAGCACGAAATGCCAAAGCTAACGTAATAATGAAATTTGAAAGTATTTTTATTATTTTATTATGAAATAAAAATATTACCATAAAACCATTCATTTGTTGTCATGGCACTGGAAGAAATTTGCAGGGGGGGGGGGTGCTAACTGGCATGTATTTTTTAATGAAAACATATTTTTCCCCTCTTAAAGATATTACATATTCTTGAAATACACACCTGTATGGGATGGAGCTTTAATTTTGTTCATACACTATATATGCAAATGACATGTCATATAATTATGCATATACACTGATGTCAATCTGTGCATTGCATGCTCTGTTAAACTCACGATAAATGAGACTTCACACGGACTCCTTAGTTATCGTATGGATCATTGCTTGTGGTTTTCAGACATTTTCTTTTCTTTTGTTCACACCAAAGACATTTTTTAAAGGTCAAACAAGAACATATAAAGAGAGTTAAAGGTTAGAGACACTGAGGCAACCCCCCCCCCCTCCCCCACCCCCAGGCCTGAAAATGATGACAGGTATCAAGGTTTAATTGCCTGCTCACTACAATGCTTGATGCGGCTGTATAGCTATATTGTTTTGATTATTAAGGGGAAAAAATATTGATTTTACCCTCTGTTTTTCTCTTAATGCTTACTTATGTAGAGGTGTTGTGGTCTAGTGGATAAGTCACCAGACTGAGCCACAAGGTCTGGGGTTCGAATCCCTGCCACAGCTCTAACATACTTTGGCGAGACATTAATCTACATTTGCCACACTCGACCCAGGTGAGGTATTTGGGTACAGACATGTGCGCTATACAAGAACCCACTATTATTATTTTTAATGTGGATACACCAAAAACAACATTTTTTAAAATTCTTTGTCACCAGCTTCTTCAGTATGTTTGAATGATAGTGGATATGAGGAAAATCTATACTAAAAGAAAGTTTTATAGTTAACACTTTAGCATCGTCTATGTCCTGTAATCCAAATTTTGAATATCAATTTTTGTCTTAAGGTAGAGTTTCTTATTCACTGGTATCATCAATATTTTAATCTGGAAAAAGTTGTGCAATTAAGTTGTATATTACTGTTGTATTTCTTATACTAAAAAGCTTGTATGTTGATCATGATTATATAAAAAGTGTTTGTGTTGATTTTAACATATATTATGAACTGCCTGTATGGTATGCGATGTGTAGTGTTATTTGGTATATGTATAATGACATGGTTCACTATTGAACACATTAATGCAATGTTTGTATCAGAATCTATTAAACTTGCTCTTTGTATCATGTTTATTCACTTTTGTACTGTAAAGAGAATTTCCAGTACATTAATTGTTTGTGTAAAATCTACATGTGAGTATTTGCAGGTCAAAGTATTTCATGTGTATGTCTCTCATCAAAAGAATGCAGGAATTTGTCCAACTCATTTCTGTTAATAAACCCCAACTGTATATTATGTCATGTGTATACAGCAACATACAAACAGTGACCAATTTTTATATAGGGAACAGTACATAGTGATAAACATTATGTTCATATTGTGCCTGATAATGTGATGTTATATAAATATGACACTGCACAAACAAATTTTATTACCTTATTTTGCATCTTTCTTTTGAGAAATAGATAAGCATTTGTTTTAGATTGTTGAATGGAAGGAAGAGATAGATTGAGAGAGGGAGAGAGAGAGAAAACAAAGAGGGAGTGAGATAAAGAAGGAGAGATTTGGAGTTGGCAGAGAATGAGAGAGAGAGAGAGAGAGAGGAAAGGGAGAAAATGGGGGAGGGAGTGAAAGAGAATGGGGAAGAGAGAGAGAGAGATATGTTGAAGGAAAGGGGGGGGGGAGAGATGTTGAAGGGAGAGGGGGGGGGGGGAGAGAGAGATGGGGGGAGGGAGAGATGTTGAAGAAAGAGGGGAGCGAGAGAGAGGGGGGGGGGGGGAGACTAGTTTGCAGGCACAAACCCTGGTCAGTGGTAAATGAGTGTCTGCACTGTAAGACTACCATATGCCGTGTATTATAGCTGCTCCTGACCAATATTGAAACGACCAGTAGGTTGGGTTAGGCTTCTCTCAAGACAATGCTTTTCTGATAAAGTGTCAAATTATGGTCTGTGCGTGCAGACTAGAGAGAGAGACGGGAAGACAGACAGATGTGAGCAATTGAGACCAGGAGCCCGAGAGAGAGAGAGAGAGAGAGAGAGAGAGAGAGAGAAAGGGGGGGGGGGGTCAGAAAGGTCTCAAAGAATGATATATCAGAAGGAAGAGGTATACAGATAAAGCTGAGAGAGAAGACACAATAAAGAAATAGAGTGCGAAGTCGACTCAGTATTAAAAAAGACAACACACACAAAAAAAAAAAAAAATTGTAGCCTACAAAATGTATACTAGCCTGTTTACCAGTTCACTTTAACTTTAGTAGATAACCTTAAGTCATTTTGTTGTGCTTTCTATTTATCTGTGATGCCCATGCTTGTCGGGAACATGATCAATATCGGTAGAATAACTGAGTTAAACTGCAAACTAGTTCTATAGGATAATGATGATATCAATATATTTCACGATCGCCAATAAACTTTTGCAATTTATAAAAAATCATTTGTGTTGAAAAGCGCCTATATGTGCAAATAATTTCATGCGTGGATGAGATCGAGGTCCAAAGTTCGTCAGCGATTAGTGGAACGAAGGCTCCAAAATATAAGCATTTCACGATACACTGTGCAACAGTATAGTTATCATGATGACGAGTTTTCACCATTTAAAAAAAATCCAACTCTAATCTCGTACACGGTTTGACAGATATATACAAGGCAGTGTATTTTGCCATTTGAGAATGAACCAGGAAGCAATAGCACACAAAATATTTGAATGAAGTGGATTTCTGATCGAAATGTGATATTCACCTAGTAGGTTTATTAACCATTCGTGTATGCTAACTGTTTTCTTTCATTTTGTTTGAAAAAAAGAGGGATAATATCAAATGAAGAAGGATAGCTATGATAATGGCTCTCATGTTTACCCTTGTTTTATCAATGATCGGGCATCCCTGGATAAACACAAAGATAAATAGACGAAGAAGAATATAACTTTGAGGATAAAGGGCTTCGATCAGTACATGTGACTAGATCATGTAGATAGGTACCACTAAGTGTAAAAACAGTTATTCGAAATATTATTATTGTCATGATTGCAGTTTACAGTTGCATAATCGATGATTGTAAAAGAATGTTTTATATTGTGTTGATGAAAGTACGAAATATTTAATTACTTTTCTGTGATATTTAGAACCGGGGGAATTCATAAGAATGGCATGCGTGTCGTTCTCTGCAATAGCTTGTAGTATAGAAGCAAATTATGATCCAGATAATGTTTACTCCTAACATTTCAATTCATATACTGAGCCGTATCATATGTAATATAAAATGCATAATTTATATGCATGTACTGCATTAATGATTTAGCTAATCATTTAGCCACAATAAGCTTTGTGGTAAACTTTGTGGTTTTCAAATAATTAAATCTACTACTATACTACTACTGCTGCTGCTGCTGCTGCTACTACTACTACTACTACTACTACTACAACAACAACAACAACAACTACTACTACTACTACAAGTACAACTGCTACTAGTAAATACTACTACGTACTGCAATAATTTCATTATTATGTACACATCTACATGCTTCAAATTATGTTTGCCAATAATAATATATGATGTTATAGAGCAATGTCATATACACTTGTTTCAGAGATGATTATTTTTCTTTCTTTTTTTTTCTTTTTATTTTTAATTAGAAAGTTGTACGAACAACAAGCACACTACGTTATGCTATGCTATGCTGCCATTTCAAATCTAATATTGATCTGTTTTATGATGGTTACTGACATTGATAATGATAAGATTAACAATGATGACACCGAAGGTGATACTGATCAGAAGGAGGAGGAGGAGGAAGAAGAAGAATGAATGAATGTAGATGGTAATGATGATGATATTATCGATAATAAAATTTGCTGATAAAGATACTATTATTATTTTTATTCATCTAGCAAATGATCGTGATATGGGCATAATCGGACACTGTTATTATACTTATTAACGACATTGCATTCTATTAAATCTAAGCGGTGTATTCTCAGAAATGTGTCTTCATGTCTTATCCTTTGAATAGTTATTGAATTGATGCATATTGATAGTGGATGACGTGGATGACAACCAACATGATGATGATGATAATGATGAGAATGATTACGGGAACTGAATGTCATTCAGGTTTCGAATTCCTTCGCGGTGCATATCGACAGGAGTCTCTTTCGACCCAGGTGTAGTGATTGAGTACCTGATAATGGACAATATTTCTTAAAATGTGTTGTGTGTTGGTCATGGCTGCTGGAGCTACAGCCATGATTACAATGTAGAGTGTATTTTATTTTAAATGAGATAGTGAGTGGGTACCCGATGTGAATTATTTATTCAAGTGTGCCGGGTGTTTGTAACGGTTATAGAAGCTAAAGCCTAGATTATAATTTGGGGTAGAAATTGTTGAAAATCAGGGCCGTCTGACAGAACATTACAATTAATCTGAATTAACACCAACTTCATTTAAATTTGATTACAATGGCAAATGCAAGCATAGGGGTATTCAAGGGATTGTAACTATACTATCGATAGAATCATTTGCGATCGATTTGCTATAAAAATAGCTCGGACCTAATCCTATTTCATCCCCTTCAATGATAAACTGACTTGTGTATTCATGACAAATATGAATTTAGAGTTCGAACAAATATTTTGTCATGCTGCCCCACCTTCTGTTACCAGTGACTTATCCAGCTTAGGTAGCGCCAGTCTACTACGACCTTTGCCGCCCCAGAGAGGTAAAAAACAAACAAAACTATCCAATTGTTTTAGACTAGTGAATCTTCTGCTTGCAGGAAAATGGACGTTGAAAACTGCCCTTTTACATATCTTTATCTATTATCTATCCATCTATGTATTCACATCAATGTTTATGTTGTATTTCACTTTTCATTCCATTTAGTTCCTATTTTTCTTTCCCCCCTCTTTTTTTTTTTTTTTGGTGGGGGGGGGGGGGGGGGGGACGGGGTAACTGGGACATCATTCCCCAGTTTAGCTCATCGTAGTGCTGGTTTCTTTGGGGCATGTGCATGGGGCTACCTACGTCATAGCATTTTATTTTTGCCCACTGCTGTTTAACTTTGGATACACCATTTTTAAAGTTCAAGACTGAACTTCGAATAGAAACAAGTTTGGTGCAATGTCAACGACATGCTGAACATGATAACGCCAACTGATTGAAACTTTCCACAGTAACATCGAGGTCAAAGGCACATTACGTGATCTCTGGGAAAACCCACCACTGTTCAGGGCATTAGTTCATGTACAAAACAGGGAATGACATGCAGATTTGTTCATGCGGCTGGGTTTTCACTGTTACTGCGGTATGGTGGTGTATTGAGGGATAAATCTTTACAGTTGGATAGAGAACTCTTGCAGTTTGACGCTTTCAGAGTTTTATATTAATCCAGGCATAGTTCAGAATCAAACATATTTGTACCAGCATTCTACAATTATTCTTCTTGTACACAATAAACTTCACAGCAAAGTGGAATGTAATATTCAAAAAGTTGATTTCTAGAAGATTCTTTGCCGGCCTGTTTTCTTTATACTTTGCTAGAAATTCGCACATTCCAACCATGGCCGAGAAGCAGGAAGAAGAGGAAATTTCGAACCCTTCACAAGGCTTGATGTGTCCACTTTGTCTTGATATCTTCGATGATGCAACCCTTCTGACCTCTTGCGGACATACCTTCTGTCGGAAATGTCTCAAGAAATACGACCTATCCCATCAGGACCTTGACCACATGGTCTGCCCTCTCTGTAGGAAAGTCACGAAGTTGTCAGTAAACCGCGTTGATGATCTCCTATCCGATGTAAAGGTCAACGGGTTCGTAGACGACTTCCATGCCAAATCTGGAGGGGTCAATGCCGTCCTGGAGAATCGTCAATTATGTACTGTCTGCAAACTCCAGGAAGTGGCTATTTCTTTCTGTATAACATGCAATACATACATGTGTGATAAATGCCATGTTGGCCACAAGCAACTAAAGCTGTTCTTCGAAGGTCATGAGATCATATCAATACAGGATATCACCGAAGGGAAGGTCAGCATTGGTCATTCCTCCGAGAAGTGCTCGATCCATAAACAGGAGGACAAAGATATGTTCTGCGAGGATTGTAAGGTGCAGGTCTGTTTCAAGTGCGTGATCATCGGTCATCGTGATCACAAGATAAAGTCACATGACGATTTCGAGAAGGAGTTGCGGCTTAAGGTAGGCCTATATGCAATTTTAGACACCCACTATAATTCACTCAAGAATGCCAACGCTAAATAAAAAACAATTTTGCTTGTTTCTATTCGTAATGATTCATACTAATGATGCATACATGTATATACTTTAAAACTTTTAGGTTTAGTCGATCCGTCATAATAATCCCGATTAATAATTAAGAGCTACTGTCTAAGAGAATCAGGCAGGGGTCGGAAGATGGGGGTCGGCCAATTGGATTCATATTTCAAAGTTTGATCAAGTCCTTTGACATGTTTGAAGCATTTTCGAAAATAGCCATGAAACCGCTCCGCCATTCCCATCAGTAATTTTACCACCCCACCTCAAAATGCGCCCTCTGTAGCATATTTTTACACTTTAAATTTACGAAAAACGCCCAACTTTACATAAATGTTTCACCTAGGTAAAATGACCCTATCTCCTTGAAATTTTAGCCACAAACCATCTTTACCTTGTTTGTGCTTCTGATATTTTTACTTGGAATGTTATAAATTCTTTTATTTTGGAGAAATTTGAAAAAATACAGTTTTACGGTAAATTCAACAGAGTATAAAAGAAATAGAAACGACCCTTTTTAACTTTTGAAAAATGTCTAAAAATTTTTTTCAAAGCTAACTTTAACAAACAAAGTAATAAGTGACCCAATGTATTTTTAAATAATACTTGGGTATGTTGGGACTTCATAGTGGTATGTTCGATATCTGAATTTTGTAATTGTTGGGTATTTTTTGTATTTATGTCAAACTGTCTTTACAGTATGCCAATTTTCGCATTTTTGAAAATTTGCAAGAAAAAGACAATAACTGTAACATAAATTCGTCTTACGCTAATAATATACTGAATCAATACTTGGTCACAGAGTGCCTTCATAGCACTTCTTTCGATAACTGATTTGTTATTATAAAAATACACCTAAGATATGCTATTTTCACATTTTTTTGAAAAAAAAAGTTGATTGACAGTTTAATTCATATCGGGCTAATATTAATGAGCTAAGCTTTTTAAAATCAATACTTGGTCACAGAGTGCCTTTATAGTGCTACTGTCGATAACTGATTTTAAAAGTGGGGAGTAATGTGCACTTGTTATGTAAAAATACACCTAAAATATGCATTTTCCCCTCACATTTTTGTGAAAAATCGAAAGAAAAAAAAAGGTAATAGAAACCTAAATTCATAATGGGCTAATGTCAGTGACCTAACCTATTTTTAATCAATAATCGGTCGCATATTGCCTTCATAGTGCAAACTTTGATATCTGATTTCGAGAGAGTGGTGTAATGTGTATTTAATATGTGAAAATAAACCTAAAATATCATAAATTTTCCCCTTTTTTGAAAGGAAAAACACGTTGACTGAATCTAAAATTCATCTCACACTAAAATCAATGACCTGGCGTATATTTTGAATTAATACTTGATCACAGAGTGCCTGCATAGTGTTACTTCCAATACCTGATGTCAAAAGTATGAAGTAATTTGTACCTTGTAACAAATTTTCCTACGTAAAATGTGCTTAGAATATGCCAATTTTAACATTTTTGGATTAAATAAGAGAGAATCAAGTTTTAAGCTCTAATAAGTCATCAAATCCCAATATCAATGACCTTACTCCTTTTAACTATTCTAGGCCTATCTGGTCACAAGATGCCTTAGTATTCACTACTTTAAATATCTGATTTTTAAAGAATTGAATCATAATCATCTCTTCCTATGTGAAGGTGTGCTTAAACATGCCAGTGTTCAAATTTTTGAACAAAGAAAGTTCAACCTATTATATCCACCCAAATCTAATACAGAACTCCAAAATGATTTTCCCAGTGCTTGGTCACAGAGTGCCTTCGTAATTTCACTATTGATAACTTGATACGGAATTATGCTGCGCATCTTATATAAACAAAAGTTTCACGTTGTCATATTTACAAATGTGAGTTTTAAGTAGTTTTAACTCTATTCCATCAAACCTGTGCAAATTTGGAGAGAAGGCATAATTTAAATGGTGAAATAATGCAATTCAAGTGGACGACGATAATATTTAAACTGTTACATGTAGTTTATCAAATTTTCATAATTCCAAAGGTTCGTTGATCCAAAAGTTCATTAATTACGAAGGTTCGTTACTCCGAAGATTCGTAATTACGGAAATAGTATGGGGTTCCCAATGCCGTAAATGAAACAATACCCAAATATCATTTCCACAAGTAAGAACGTTCAGAATCTAAAAAATCCCAAACAACCTATTTCATTTACGAACATTCGGAATAATGAAATCTATTTGATTTTCGGAATTATGAACCTTCGGATAAAAGAACTGACAAGCCGGACTCTCGGGACTTCTGACAACTTTTCAGAAGGTTCAATAGCCCGACATTATCAGTCTCAGGGGTTGTCGGTCTACAAGGATATCCTGTATTTGTGTTTCAGAAATATTAAGCTTCGGTAATATGAATGTTCGAGGGGAAAAAAAAACTCCTCGGGAAAACGAGTTCTCCCCTTCCATTTAATCTTGCATTTGCCTGTGGGTAGAATGTGTATCATGGAATTAGCATGCTCTTCTTTTATAATAATTATTCTTTGCTGCGGTAGGCGCTGTGAAGTCATCCATAGTAATCGTAGAAGAAGAAGATAAACTTGGATATCGTTGGGATCAAAATCCATTCGTCAAATTTCAAACTAACGCGTTAGAAATCATTTATCGGACTAGAAAATATGTAGCAATGAGAAAAAACAGGGGAATATGTATATTATAATTTCAAAGGGGTGGGCACAATTAAACAAAAATACACAATATAAAAGCCTAGGGCAAATTATTAATAATTAATAATCTGATTATCGTGCATGTTCCATATTGAAAATGTAAATCATTAAGCAACAGCCATCATGCGAAAGAAAAAATTGAAACAAGAGTCAATTATCGGGGTCCTCCTTTGAAAATAGCGACGGATATTGAAGCATCTAACTTCCGAAGTTTTCCCAGTACGGTACTGCTATGAACAACCCAAAATTAATGATTGTGTTTTTTCAGAGAAAATGTTACAGGCTTTAAAATGATACCAAATGTGCAACTAAGATTCTTTAACATATATATCAATGTGGATTTGATAAAACTCGAGAAAAGGGGAAAAAGGAGGTGATTGTAATTCCAAAGACATTTTCAGTCATACTCGATTTTTTCCGATTTTTTTTTTCTTCAGGTTTATACAAACAGAACATATATAAAAATAAAGAAGAAATGTTTATTCCTATGTGGCGCCCTCTTTTGGCGACCTTTGGCGACATTTTGACCTCGCAATTCAATTGTCTTTAGCATAGTCCATTACCGTTTTCACAACTAACAATACACTCCACAACTACCCAACAAGACAATCAAACCTTTTCCATCTTCCCCGCACGAGAACGCTCTTAGCACACAAAACATTCGTCTTTACAGGTTCCAAATTTTGGAACAGCCTCGATCCAAACCTTAAGGAAATAATTTATAGAGACTGCACCTTTTTAAAAACAGAACTGAAGTCTCTTTTGCTGAAACCATATACTAGAATGCTGCATGGTTGCTGATCTCGATCTGCACTTCGCTTCTCTCTTCTCTCTTCTCTTCTCTTTTCTCTCTTCTCTCCCTCTCCCCCCCCCCCCTCTCTCTCCCTTTCACTCTCTATTATAATTATTTAATCTTTTTATGTTCTCTTCTGTTTCCATCTGCTGATTTCCGTCCTTTCTTTGTTTCTTCTCATCTTAAAAGAGAATGAAACCCTGGGGAAAATGAATTTTAATGAAAAGAGAGTATAGAGAGAAGGAATTAAAAAAAAGTTCCATCAAAATCGGTTACGAAATGAAAAGTTATGAAAGTTTGAAAAGTCTCAGTTCACTTTCTATGGCAATCCAAAAATTGGCAATGTTGCTTCAAAGTGACAGGTATAGTAGTGCAACTCTATATGTTTTGTACACAAAATTTCACATTTCCCCCATTATCTCTCAAGGTGCAGGTTGTCTCCTTCTCAGCTCAAGATATATCATGGGGAAATGTATGTGACACGACATATGTTGAGTTCACAAAAAGACAAGCAGTATCTTTAGAGATAATGGAGAAAATATGAAATTTTGTGTACAAAACATATGGAGAGTTGTACTACTAAACCTGTCATTTTGAAGCAAGATTGCCAATTTGAGGATCGCCATAGAAAGTAAATTGAGACTTTTCAAACTTTCATAACTTTCTCATTTCGTAACCGATTTTGATGGAACTTTTTAAAAATTGCTTCTCTCTGTCCTCTCTTTTCATTAAAATGGATATTTACCTACGGTTTCATTCTCCTTTAATCTCACAATTCTACTTTCCAGCTCCATTTCTTTGCTAAATGGGGACCTAACTCGACAAGCCTCGCTTTTAATAGGTTCCCCCACAAGTGTATATACTGTATGCATTTATTACCTCTACTGGAAAATATTTATTATGCTGAGCTGTTATTATATAATGTGTTATCCTTTGTATTATGCCATTTGATATATATGCTTATATTTTGCTTTCTCATGTATACATATGTAAACTGATCGTGGAAACAAATAAAATCAAATCAAATGAAAATCGAACATACTGAAAGGGACTAATACACATTATTTATTATCTTTACAATTTCTTCCAAATTAACTTCTCTGACATAACTACAAATGGGACCATCTTTCCCTTGGGGTCATCCATTAAGTACTCTATGTATATTTACATGTACAAAGTTGAGCAAATGTGAAGGGGTACCCTTTCAGATGATAACACGACTTTTTAAAACATCAGTTCCAACGCTTTTAATATTCATAAGATTAAAAGAAATGTACAACTCAGTCGAAAACCACACTTTTTCAGCTTTTCGCGGAAATGATTTTAATGATTTTAATGATTTTAAGCGGCTGGTGACAAAAAAAAGTAAAAGCCACTGCACGGATTTAAAACCTAGAATAGATTAACCTAGGTTTGGCCCACATCCCCCGGCAAAGCCAATTTTTAAAACGTAAGGCCATTTGAGATATACTACATCAAAAATGACCCAAAATGGGAATTTTTCAATTTTCTTGAAAATGGAAAAATTGGCATCACCCCTATAGTAATAATGGAACGATCCAAAAATTAATTTTAAATATTGTCCATACAGATAATAAGTAGGATAGATGGAGAAATCCTGCAAGTTTCGTTTGAATGGCATAATCCTAAATACATATTACTTTGAATGAAAATTTTTATGTATCGAGGTAGTACATAAAGAAATTAAGACTAGAACAGAGGAGCAGTGTGACTTGTCTAGTTGATGTCTAAAATACAAGTGTTTATTACAAACCAATCAGAGTACTTTCTCTGTTACAAGCAATATGACTATATGAGTCATGTGAGGAGTGGTCAATACCAAGAATCTCATCTCAGTGAATGAGAATGGAGGAATGTCCAGAACAGGATGTTTATGATATACAAACTGGTACAGTTACTGAGAAGAGTGTATGAGTAAGAAGGAGAGACCAAGAAATAGAAAGTAAGATGATGGAAGAAACTAGGTGATGCAATTCACAATGTACTACATCTACTATGTACATCTAGCATGTCAGTACACTACAAAAATTCATGCACACATGTATAATATATACTGACATATGACCATCTTTCCCTTGGAGTAGTACATTAAGTACTCTATAGGTATGTTTACATGTACAAAGTTGAGCAAATGTGTAGGAATAACATATAGATAACCTTTCAGACGATAGAATGACCCTTTTTACAACAGTTTCATTACTTTTCACTAGAACATTAATATTTTCATAATAAATGTAGGCCAACACCTCAGTCAAAAACGACATTTTTTCAGCTTTTCGCGGAAATTACCTATTTCAAGCGGCTATATATAGTTGAAAAATTAAAAGACACTCCACAAATTTGAAACCGGAAATGGATTAACCTAGATTTGGCCCACATCCACTGGCAAAACCAAATTTTAAAAAGTTGGGTCATTTGAGATAAACTACTTCAAAATGGGCATTTTTCAATTTTCTTGACAATAGGAAAATTGGCATCATCCCTAATGTAATAATGGAATGACCCAACACTTTATTTTAAACATTGTCTGTACGGTTCTTAAGAAGAAGGATAGAAGGAGAAATCCTATAAGTTTCGTTTGAATGGCATGATCCTAAATACATTTTTACTCTGAGTGAAAATTGCACTAAATTTCAAAATTCATATCGTTGATAAGTACTAAAAAGGGCTATTTTTAGGGGGTAGGGATAACTATGAATGGAATTATGAACGGAAAATTCTAACATCATTTTCGTAGGATATACCCTCTATATACCACAACTTCAAAATATAAAAGATATCCACCGACCCCCATCTTCCAACTTTTTTCAAATCTGCCTGATTCTCTCAGACAGTAGCTCTTAGTAAATAATTTCCTCTGTCTTTGCTGCAATACACTACCCATTCTAAGTTCCAGCTTCTTTACTGACAGAGCTAACATGTTTGAAGAAAACAAATAAATAAAAGAGTAGTTCCCAGATGTCCATTTTACTTGTGCTCCATTTAGTAGGCCTATTTTTTATACATATCAATGACGATTCATTAAGAATGTGATCAGAAGTATTGTCATATTAAAGTGTAAATCATTTAATTTTGTTCACCCCAAAACTCTCATTTTCAGGTGAATGATCTCATCCAACGTTGTATAGCCAAGAAATCAGAACTGGAGAAAAACATACAGAATGTGGAGTCCCAGCGCAATGAAGTACACACTAACATCCAGAAACTGCGGGAAGATGTCAGCCAGGCCTACCGTACCAAGGTCAATCGACTAGAAGAAAACCAGCGTATACTCGTTGAGCAAATCGATGCTCTACAGCGTAGTTTTGATGAAGATCTCAACGCTCTGAAATCAAACGACCGACAGAGGATCAAAAGCATCTGTAGTTCGATGACGCTGGTAGCTAATGACAGACTGGGTCGTCTTGAAACGGACAGTCTGTCTGCTCACAAGTTGCTCTGTGAGGAGCTGGAAAGCATGCTGAAGGAGGTTACCGATGACACTTCTGCAGCAGTCGTAACAGGAAAAGCACAGAAGAAGAGATTCCAGCCTGCAGATGATACAATTATTGAGCTCGGGAACATCTCAGAATTAGATACCGAGCCTGCAATAAGTGGCATGCTAAAGCGGAGGACTGACATGACTGGTGACAATTCTGCAACAGCCATAACAGAGAAAGCACAGAGGAAGAGGTTTCAGCCTGCAGATGATAGTCTGGAGCTTGCGAACATCACAGAACCAGATCCCGAGTTGAAAGTCATTAATTCTGTGGATCTACGTGGAAGAGTGTATGGAATGACCACCTACTATGATGATAGCGTGGCTATTGGATACAGCAATGTACATGGTATAGATTTCATTGATTCAAATGGTAAACAGCAGCAGTATGCAGATATATCAATGGATGCCATATGCTCTGGTATTGTATTTCAAAGAGATAGGACGTTATGCATATCATCGGGTAACGCTGAAGCACATATCTACTCTCCAAATGGATCCAGAAAATCTACCATCCACGTGAAAAGCAATGAATGGCTTCTAAATTTAAGCAGAAGTCCGTCAGATGAAATCCTCGTTACGAACTCTGCAAAACATGTCTACATCTATGACCCGACAGGAAGCACACTCAAACACACAGTCCCAACAAAACACAATATCACTAAACAGGCATGTGCAACCAAGACCGGTTTGATTGTCACAAGTTCTTGTTACGAAATCCCAAGCGTGGTGTCGGTCTATGATAGGGATGGGAGTGCTGGTAAGCCTCTACTTGCTCCAAGCGATGTCTACCTGTATGCTACCGTGGACGAGCAGGACAGGGTGTATGTAGCGAGTGTTGATCGTAAGAACTGTACCGTGGTGATCAGGCTCTATGACCTTGATGGTCTGAACCTGAAGGAGAGAGTTCGGTTTAATACCTTGAACCTGACACTGAAGCGTAAGGGATGTTACATGGTTTCCCTCTCCCCAACTATGCTTGCTTTTGCTTGTTATAAGAAACTGTTTTTCATCCAAGTGTGATTGATGTAAGTCCAAAATTTTCGAACTCTCTCCAACTCAGTTCCCTGAAAGAAGGATTTGCATTCTGAGTGATTTAACCTGAATTGTTTTCTTAAACATTCCCAACTCTTTGAAAATAAATAACCCCTTCTTTAAAAAAGAATAGCACTTCAAAAGTATAGCTTGATCTTTAGTTTATATATACTTAAGCTCGAAAGTGATAAATTATTGTACACAATGTACAAAGACGCAAAAAGCTATTCATGACTTTTTAAACTGCTCTTTATATACGCCGTTATCTATTCAATACCTGGTGAATGATAACGTAAGAAATGTGTGTCCCGATTGTCATGATTTTTGTTGTCATTACAAATTTTAGGGGTTTGGCTGTCCTTTACCAATAATTAGATTAGACTAATTAGAAAAAAAAAGATGTTTCTTTGGGTTAATATTTAAGACGATAAACATGGCGAGAAATAAAACGAGAGAGAGAGAGAGAGAGAGAGAGAGAAAGAGTAGAAACCCTAAATATACATTTTGATAAAATGGTCTTGGATGACTCGGGCAGTCTCACGAGAATAAAAATGATGGTCATTTTGTGTTATATCTCCAGTACAATGTATATACATAACAATTTGAAAGGCGAATAAGTAAAAAATATATAAATGTGCATAACTAATGTAAATTATAACAATTTTTATCATTTATTTGTGATATGCTAATGATATTCTAATGACCATAATTTATGTGTAAACGTCATTTATGTAAACAATATGATCTTCTCCTTTATTCACGAATATTAATATATGAATATTAACATGTTAGTGAATGAAACAAACATCAAATATTTTGTTTGAAAAAACAAGAGATAATGTCAAATGGAGAAGGAAAGCTATGATAATGGTTCTCATGTTCAACCTTGTTTTATCAATGAAAGGGCCTCCCTGGATAAACACAAACATTAATACATGTAGATGAATAAAGAATATAACTTTGAGGCTAAAGGACTTTGGTCTGTACATGTAACAAGAAAGGCGCTATATAAAACAAAAGAAGATATTTGTAATATCATTATTATCATGATTGCAGTTTACAGTTACATCATTAACATTTGTCATATAATGTTTTATATTGTGTTGATAAGTACGAGATATTCAATTACTTTTCTGTGATATTTAGAAACGTGAAAATTCATAAGAATGGCATGCGTGTTGTTCTCTCCTATAGGTTGTATTAGCAGCAAAGTCTGATCCAGATAATGTTTACTGGTACAGTTCATTTTCTGAGATTTCACTTCATTATACCGAGTCGTATAATTATATAATATTGACTGGCCTTGAGGGGGATATCGAATATGTTGCCCGCAACAGAATCATATTGCCCCACGTCGAAGACGAGGGCAATATGGTTCTTTTAAGGGCAACATTTTCGATATTCCCCGAAAGTAGAGCCAGCCAATATTATTATTATTACCTATATCATGTATATGCATATTTTGTAACAATTACAAACACGTCTGTCTGCCTGTCAGTCCCTCTGATTTCAGGTAATTCATACAGGTGTGTAATTTTGGGAAAGCAATTCTGATGTAAATTGTTAACGCGCGTATCAATTGTTTAAGCCTTAATGTGTACACTTTAACGCGTACAAAGGCTTAAACCAATGGATACGCGCGGTAACAATGAAAGGGTGGAATATGGCAAATTATAAAACGGGTTCAAGAATGTAGCCATCCTGATTGGTCA
The DNA here is from genome assembly GCA_025618425.1 of Heliocidaris tuberculata. Taxonomy (NCBI): domain Eukaryota; kingdom Metazoa; phylum Echinodermata; class Echinoidea; order Camarodonta; family Echinometridae; genus Heliocidaris; species Heliocidaris tuberculata. The sequence goes on from CM046852.1 coordinate 16,377,140, forward strand.
AATCATGTCAATAAGTTTCGCGCAATTTGTTGCATTTGTGCGTAGCCTGAATGTCATCAGAATGACACGTGCGCGCCACTGATCTCTGTAGAGATCAGTGGTGCGCGCGCACAGAATCAGTCTAAAAACACAAAATATTTCATAACTAATTCATAAAAAGGCCAGAATTCTACAAAACCAGTAGAAGTCAAAATAAGAAAGGTCAAACCTAGAACTCTTACTCTTTTAAGAAACCTTTTAACTGGTTAATTCCCGCCATTAACAGCACTGCTAACCAATTAACAAAATTACCTTGTCACTGCGAGTCGATTACTTTCCCCATAGAAACACGTGTAATTTGGGTGTTCTACGTTTTTGTGAGGCAACATAAAAAGGCCGTTTTCAAACAAAATTGGCCAGAATTCTACATATGAGATGATTACATTTTTATGCTCAGCAGCTTCTTTGTTTCTTCAATATTCATATTCCTTTTTAACTGAATTAAATTGTTAAAAAGTGAAAAAGATATAAGTATTTTTAAAAGTTGAAATTTACGTTTTTCATGATTAATGTACAGGGTTCTATGGAGGGAATCCGCAGAGGGGAAAGTGATACGCGCGCGCGCGCATGGTTGAGAATGCAACACACTTTTTGGTATGCATCACGTGACCGTGCAAAAAAAAAGTACTAGCTAACGCACGACGAGGGGACTAACGCACAGCTAATCCGGAACAAACAATAAGATTGTAAGAAAACACTAAGAATGTAGACCCGTTTTATAAAACTATTATAATACATGGTTGTGAGTTCGTGCGTTAGTGCGATCCAGCAACACGCAGGTTTTTATCGTGGTGTCTAACACACTCGGCTACGTCTCGTGCGTTAGTACACCACGATAAAAACCTTTGTGTTGTCAGATCACACTAACGCACTCGCAACCATGTATTATTAGTATATTATTATTTGTATGAAGGGTTTTCAGCCAACCAGAAAATCAGTGTATCTCATGGTTTGCGCGTAAGTACCTGGTGACCGTGCAACAATATCTCATGGTTTGTGTAAAAGCACCCGGATGACCGAGCAATATTATACAAATAATGCACTGTTGAGAGTGTGTTAGGGCAGGATAGTGCACGAAGTTTAGTCAGTCCATATAGTGATAATGCACGCGCCCGTAGGGCAAGTGCATCATCGCTATTGCACTGACTAAACCGAGTGCACTTTCATGCCCTAACACACGAACAAAACAGTGCATTATTTGTTTTATAAAACGGGTCGGCAACACAGAATGTCAAAATAGAAGTAGGCCTAACAATTAACGTTAGTCAGTGATCTACGTATTAGAATAGATTCTAGATTAGATCTAACAAGTTGGATCTTATTTTAGATAGAATAACGTTGCGGACCTAACGACGTTAGATTTAAGTGAGGAATAAACTTTAATAAAGTTACGTGTAACTGTTAGATCTAACATTAAGACAAGTCGAAAGTTAGATCTAAGTTTAGTAACAGTTAGTCTAATGTGAGACTAAATTAGACTAGAACTTACGTTAGGTCTAGAGAGATTCTAGATAGGTCTAGATCTACGTTAGATCTAAATCTAACATGTTAACATATCTAAGTTAGATCTAACGTTAGATCTAACTTCCATTCTAACTATTACATCTAACGTTTGATCTAACTATAAACGTTAGATCTATTAATGTTAGATCTAACATTTACTGTTAGATCTACGGTACTAGTACCGTACTTACCAGTAAGTGCCAGTGGGAGTGGTAGCAAGAGTGGGAGCAATATTTGCCTTTGGTCCAAACTTTGCCAAACCTGATGGACACGTTGAACACACGTTCAGCTAAAAAACAGAGTAGGTACCATGGGCGTCGCCAGGGGGGGGGGGGGGGGGGGTGTGGAGGGTGCGAACGCACCCCTCAGACCAAAAGAAAAAAGAAAAAAGGATTTTTTTTTGGGGGGGGGGGGGGGGCGTCGCCGGGTTGGGGGGTGTCATTTGAAAAGGGCGACATGTTCTTAGTATGATGTCGAACAGCTCATATCTGCGCCACCAGCACCACTGCCTGACATTGTCCAGAGTTGGTAAGTTTTGTATTTTTTTTCTCCAAAAGGCACCCCCCCCCCTTGAAAAAAGCTGGTCACGGCACTGGGTACCGGTAGGGTACTCTCTAAGATCTTCTGACTAGTCAACATTAGAATCCTGGCGCTTGGCTTGTAGTTGTATGGCCCTCAAATTTTGCCCAAAGTAAATTCCATCCTATAGGCCTACTACGCAAGGAAGAACAGTACGCGTATTATCAGTAAAAGGGCAAAATGGAAGTTGTCCCACAAAGTTAAAGCGTCCTGAGTTAGATGATGACTCCTCAATTACGTTACTGAATTGAAGCAAACTAGCTGGCTAGCTAGCTACGCGCTGTATTTTTATGTGCACAAATAATTCCTGAACGCGATAATATCGCGAGATATCGAGCGTGCGTTATCAATTTTTGATGGGAACTTTTTTGCACGGTGGGAGAGAATAATGCACGGTCACGTGATGTCATTTTACCAATAACATTGCCTACATTCCTTAACCCGTTTTATAAATCTTCATATCTCATGGTTTGGTGTGCGCGCAACGCGTAAAAAAGTGAATACGCGTCTAAATGCGCAAAAGCTAAGACAGTCATTATGGATATATGCGCGCAGCCCTTGCAAGATGCTTGGGTAAGGACAAAATGTTTCTCCACCTCTGTTTTATGTTGAAGTCAATACAAAAACATAAAGGACATGTATTGGTGAAAATTAAGAAACTAGGATTCATACAATTAATAATAATATTGAATGACTTTTCTTTCGTGGGACACAAGGGTATATCGCACTCGCTTTGAAAATATTTCACTTGTCGTGCCGACTCGTGAAATATGCTCATAGCTCGTGCGATATAACCTTGTATCCCACTCAAGGCCATTCAATATTATATAATTATTACCTACATGACCTATACAGGGCATTTTAGCTGCAAAATAAAAAAGCCGTATTTTGCGCGCTACTCCGAATCCGTCACCAGGGGCCCGTTGCACAAAACTTGCGTTTAATCGCAACTCCTAAAAATCAAACGTAAGTCCTTAATGCGCACTTTTGATTGGCTGAAAATAAAGTTGCGTTTGATTTTCCTAAGTTGCGTTCAAACGCAAGTTTTGTGCAACGGGCCCCAGAGCGGGCAATATTTGCCATATTGCCCTCTTCCGGGTTTTCCCCCATAGACGACTGTACTAAAAAAGAGGGCAACATTTTTTCATATTCCACCCTTTCTTGTCAGTACGCTTTTATCAAAGTGCATACGCGCACAGTATTGTGTACGCGTTAAAGTTTACAAAGGCTTAAACAATGGATACGCGCGGTAACAATTTACGTCACAATTATTGCTTGGCCCTGATTACAATTACATAGCCTGTATGAATAACCTGATATCAGAGGGACTGATAGGCAAACAGACGCATTTGTAATTCGAGCGATCGCCAATAGGGTAAAAATGCCCGGATGTACCGTTTTGGGCGAATTCTCATTCAACTTCCGGGACCTGTGTACTTCCGGTGTATACGGATGCTAAGTTACAGTAACCGCGGTACACACTTCAGGAATTTTTCTTCAAACTTATCTAATAAAAGTTAAGGTAATCGTAGAATTGTCATGGCGAGCGTTTCTCAAGACTTCAAGAATATGACCGTTCTGCAGCTGAAAGCTTTTCTGACAGAAAGAGGCATTCCATGCAACGGAAAACGCAAACTCGAATTGGAATTGCTAGTACGGAGAGCCGCTGAATGTTACAGCGTTATAGAGACTTGCGACCGGGAGGCGTCCGGCAGAAAGCGACGACGGGTGCCCGCTGCGGACGGCTCTGTTCGAGACTTAAATGACAAAGCCGTATCTTGGAAAGCTGATTTGAGAGGTTATGCACGGCCGCCGGGTCATTCACCGACCGGTCAGATTCCGGAAGTAACTAGGTCACAAAAGCTGTCCCACATTGCATAGCAAACGCACCCCGATACCTGCATCCGCGCATTTTTACCCTATTGGCGATCGCTCGAATTGCTACAAAATAGGCCTACTCATACATGATACATGTGATATAGGTAATAATAATAATATTGACTGGCTCTGCTTTCGGGGAATATCGAAAATGTTGCCCTCTTTTTTAGTACATTGGTCTATGGGGAAAACCCGGAAGAGGGCAATATGGCAAATATTGCCCGCGGTTACGGATTCGGAGTAGCGCCCAAAATACGGCTTTTTATTTTGCAGCTAAAATGCCCTGTATAGGTAATAATATGTAATATAAAATGTATTTATACATGTACTGCGTTAATGATTTAGCTAATCATTTAGCCACAATAAAGCTCTGTGGTAAACTTTTTTTTAACGGAAATCTACTACTACCACCACTACTACTACTACCGCTATTACTACTACTGATAATAGTTCATTATTCGTTTATTACGTACACATCTAAAACCATGTTTTTCAATATTAATGTATAATGATATAGCAAAATATTTTGTATTATTATTATTACTATTATTATTATTATTATTATTATTATTATTATTATTATTTATCTTTATTATAATTATTATCAATATTATCTTATTATTATTACTATTATCATTAGAAAGTTGTGCGAAGAAAGAGCAGAATATACAAGGTGATATACTTGAATAATCATTGTTTTCGGATACTTTGTACATTGTACTTGCGTCATATGCTATTTTAAACATGTTTTCCTCATTCATTCAAATTCACGTTTGCGATCTTGACATTTTACATTTGTTTAGCTATATAAAACTTAAGGTTAATCCCTCCATACTTGAAAGCTATGCTGCCATTTCAAATGTAATATCCATCTGTTGTATGATGGTTAATGAAATGGCAATGATATTAGATTAACAATGATAACACTGTATATGATAAGGATGATCAGATTAGGAGAAGGAGGAAAGCAGAAGAGGGAATTAATGGTTATGTAGACGTAATGATGATAAATATCAATATAAATATCTGCTGAAAATGATATTTTTACTATTCATCTCGCGAATGACACAATGATATTTGCATTATTAAACATTTTTCTAGTTATACTCAGTGGAAGGCGACATTGATAACGCTATCAAATCTAAGCAGTATTCTAATTAATATGTATTCACGTCTCATCCTTTAAACAGTTATTGAACTGATGTACATTGATAGTGATGACGTGGATGACAATGATAATGATGATGAAAACGATGAGAATGAGGACGGGAATTAATTATTCATGTCGCTTTTAATTCGCTATTGAGGTTTCGAATTCCTTCGCGGCGCATATCGATAGTTGCCTTTCCTGACCCAGGTGTAGTATTTGAGTACCTGATGATGGACATTACTTCTTAAAATGTGTGTTGCGTTGGTCATGGCTACAGGACTTACGAAAATGGTTACAATGCAGAGGGTAATTTGTTTTAAATGAGATAGTGAGTGGGTACCTGATGTTAATTATTTCTTCGAGGGTGTCGGGTGTTGGTAACGGCTGTGGAAGTTAAATCCTATTGGTTATAATTTGTTTTAAATTAGATATCCTGAATTGTTGATTGTATGTGACTGTCTTTATCCGTTATTTCAATGAATGATACGTAATGTTGAAAATTTTGAGTTGGAGTGGGTTCAATGAATATTATCTCTTGTTGCCCCCCCCCCCTCTTCTATGTATAAGCCGTGACGTATCCAACTGAGAGCAAAGCCAGCCTCTACCACGACCCTCTGTCGGTCCAGAACAAAACTAACCAAATATTTTAGTACCAGTGGATCTTCGGCTTACAGGAAAGCAAATGTTTTGTGTCATTTCTTAAAATCTATTTTCATTACAAAGAATATTTCGTTCAATTAATTAATATGATTTTTAAAATGGTACTTAAATCATCAATTCATTTCCTTTCTATTTGTTTATTTCTTTGTTGCAGGTGGTTTTTTAAAACTATTATTATTATTATCATCATTATTATGGGGGGGGGGGTGGGAATGGGGCATCATGCCGCAAATCAGATCATCGTAGCCCTGGCTTTCTTATGCCATGCGGGGCTTTCTTATTGCAGGTTTATCCCCCCCCCCCCTCCCCACCTGTTATCAGTTTCTTGACACACCACTGTTGATTATAATATAGTGATAATACCAAAGAGTATAAATACGAAGAGTGCTCAGTCCCGAAATAAAGCACGCGTATATATTGTGGTACATGTCGATCGGCCCAGAGAGAAAGGTTATAGTCTTTATCAAGATGTTTGTATTTATTATTTTCTTTATTTTTTCATTTTGTTTTGGTACATCGCTTTTGGTAAAGCCGTATAGGCATAATAATGGATATTGTCCCTTCAAATACAGTGCCGTCACCAGCTTTTTTCAAGGGGGGGGGTGCCTTTTGGAAAAAAAAAGACAAAACTTACCAACTCCAATGTCAGGCAGTGGTGCTGGTGGCGCAGATATGAGCTGTTCGACACTACACAATAAGAACATGTCGCCCTTTTCAAAAGACACCCCCCACCCGGCGACGCCCCCCCCCCCAAGAAAAAAAAAAAAAAATCCCTTTTTTTCGGTCTGGAGGGGGGTGCGTTTGCACCCTCCGCACCCCCCCCCCCCCCCCCCCCCCCGGCGACGCCCATGAAATACAAACTTATGTCCCAAAACAGATAGGAATCAACTCTATCAACCAGGGAGGAGAGGGAGCTGGAGAGATGTTTGTATTTTTGTATTTTTTTTTTAATTTGCTGTGAAATTTCTATTGATATTTATGTTATGGGGGGGGGGGGGGCGTGGTCCAAACATGTTCCCTAATGTTAAGCTCTGTATGAGCAAACACTGCGATATCTGACGGGAATGTCGAGAAAAGTAATTTTAAAAAAGTAATAATAATAAAATGCTATCTTTATTTTTCTAAATCAGAATATTTCATTTCATATCATGATTATTGCAAATTAAAGTGATTATATAGACCTATTATGTAAATTTATTGGCCTTATTCTGTTAAAAGTCAAGACAGAAAAGGCTTATATAAATATAAAGATTAATTAAGAGTGACGTATCAAAGATTCTCCTGTTGTTGTTGGTGGTGTGTCCATGAATGCACGTGCCCCTACTACGTGCTAGCCAAAACCAAATCTGACATTTCTTAGTTACACATCGAATGAAAGGAAATCTGTTCCCCCCCCCCCCCCCCCCCACCCCCGGCACAGACGGAACATGAACATGTGACAAGTCCTTTTTTCCTTCCTTGTCCGAAAATTCAGAATAGAAGGCATCTGATATTTTGTTCGTCAGGCGTGAGCCCCCTCCCCTCCCCCTGCATTCCTGGATACGCCACCAATATAAATAACTGACGTTGAGTTATTTTTTTATATTCTGCTGTAGCAGTTTGAGACGGCAGGCGAAGAAAACAGTATTGGGGATTGCTCCGAAGCCCTCACCAGCGCAATAGCTAGGGCCTAATGGCTACTAATTGTATGATGAAAAGGGGAAAAACGGCCTCCGTATTTTGAATTGAATAAACTACTAACCAACAATAGCAACTGACGATATAATTCATTTATTACAAGTCCTATTCTGTCTTACCCGCCCCCAGCTCTATTTGTCTCCCTCCCCCCCCCCCACAGGCTTTCATTTTCTCATACTCTCTTATTCTCTTATTCTCTCTTACAACCCATCTGTAAAAATGACTCCAATAGAAATGAGCACAAAATAATGATCTCTTATTGTTGTTGTTGTTGTTGTTTTTTTGTTCAGTCTTTACATTTAATGAGATCGACCGCCAACACTATGCAATCCCATTTTCACATCCATGACAGAATAGTAGGGGTGGATCCGGGGGGGGGGGGTGAATCGGCTGCGGCCCCCTTTCTGATACCCAACTGGTATACCTTAAGTACACAATAAAAATATAATTGCCTCCTTCATTGTGTACTTTTCCGGCTCTGTACCCCCTCTTTTACAAAATCCTGGATCCACCCCTGGAATAGGAATTACATTCTCTTGAACTACAAACTATAGGCATACGCGGGCTCTTGTCTAAAACGTAAATAAAACTGGAATGAGCACCATTAGTTTGGGAGCCCATGAGGCTAACAATGTCGGTCTATTAATCCTCCGAGAAAACTTATAAAAAGGCCCACCCCGCAAGACTGACGTGAAAGTCTCATACCGGTGGCGGATTTAGGGGGGGGGGGCAATCCTGGCCCGTGCCCCCATCTTTTGAAAGAAACTTATACATCATTTTGGCCCCTTTTAGAACTGATAACTTATTTATTTTTTTATTTTTTATTTTTTGCTTGTCAGAGAATTATGGAGGAATACTGGATCCCATCAAATCTGATAACCACCCACTGAGCGACTTTTGGAGGGCTTGCGAGAAGATAAAAATACGAATCTCCCTCTAAGCTGTTCCCCCGAAGTTGACAGCCCTGCATTTGTGTGCCCCCATCCCCCCCCTTTTTTTTTTTACTGTATTCGCCCCTGTCATGGACTGTCAGTGTCAGACTCATTTAGTTCAGAAGCCCCCTCCAACTACCTTGTCGGTCTCTCGGGGCTGTCGGTCTCGTTGGCTGAAGCCAAACTAAACGCCGATCAGCAAACAAAAAAACTCTGATGAGCCAAGTTTGAGGCAATCAGACAGAGTTCCATCGGCAACGCCACAACCTCGATCGGGATCGCAGAGGGGTAGACCCTTTTATAGCCATGCCGCTAGGGCTATATAGACACCTTCTCGGTCACTATTCAGCTCAGCTATTCTGCTTGCATAATCTAACATCTGTCATTTGGCTAGGCGTAATTCGGTGATAGAACATTGATTATATGAATTTATAAATTTTACACATTGAATTTTTCCTCTGGTCCGTTAGAAATATAATACTGGACTGGAATAATATAGTTAGAGTTTCTTCTTATCGGCTGGGCTGCGCTTGCCTTCGGGCGGACATACATCGTCTGCTAGCGCAAGATCTCATTGGATGTGGATCTCACGTGATGGACTACACGCCTATGTACACGCCCACCTTACGTCATCAATAACAACATACAGTTGAACGTGTGTAATACGACAACTTTTTTTTTTGGTCAAAAGCATGCATATTCCCGTTTATTTATGCGTAGTCTATTGGACTTATCGAGCCTTAAATATACCTTTTCAGAGCTTTAAATTTCATGTAAATCACATTTTTCATAATTTCAAATAATTATATACTATATGAATTAAAATCATTTCAAAATCCCTGTTTTCATGTGTTAACCTATGGCAGCTGGAAGGCCAAAAGCATGCATATTCCCGTTTATTCATGCGGGGTCTACTGGACTCATCGAGCCTTAAATATACCTTTTCAGAGATTTAAATTTCATGTAAATCACATTTTTCATAATTTCAAATATATACTAGATGAATTAAAATCATTTCAAAATCCCTGTTTTCATGTGTTAACCTATGGCAGCTGGAAGGCCAAAAGCATGCATATTCCAGTTTATTCATGCGGGGTCTACTGGACTCATCGAGCCTTAACTATACCTTTCCAGAGCTTTAAATTTCATGTAAATCACATTTCTTATATTTTCAAATTAAAACAAAGGGATTTATAATTCCTAATATTCCTTGTTTTCACGTGTAAACCTATGGCAGCCGAGACTTTTTTTGTCAAAAGCATGCATATTCCCGTTTATATATGTGGGGTCTATTGGACTCATCGAACCATAATTATATCTTTTCAGAGCTTTAAATTTTATGTAAATCACATTATTTGTATTTTCAAATAATAAACTATGGGAATTATAATCATCCTAAATTTCCTTGTTTTCGCGTGTAAACCTATGGCAGGCGAGACTTTTTTTTTGGGTCAAAAGCATGCACATTCCCGTTTATATATGCGGGGTCTATTGGACTCATCGAGCCTTAATTATACCTTTCCAGAGATTTAAATTTCATGTAAATCACATTTCTCATAATTTCAAATAAATATTATGGGAATTTAAATCATTTCAATCCGTGTTTTTGCGTGTTAACCTATGGCAGCTGGAAGGCCAAAAGCATGCATATTCCCGTTTATTCATGCGGTGTCTCTTCCACTTTTTGAGAATTCATTAATCTTTTTCAGAGTCTCAAATTACATGTAAGCCAAATTTACAATAAATTCAAGGTAATACTAGGGGAGCTATAATCATTCTTAAATTCCCTGTTTTCACGTGTTAACCCTATGGCAGATGACTCTGTCAAAAAGCAGGCATGATCCCGGGGATTCATAGTGGCATTTATTGACAATAAAGGTTCAAGAAATGTTTTTTGAACTATCCATCCTTTCTCTCGTGCAGAAATCAGATTTAAAAAAGATAGAGTAAGATATGAAATATCAAGAAAAAATGTGACATCTTTTCACGTGTTATACCTATGGCGAACGTATTTTCCCCCGAGTCTTTTTAACACAGCAATTTACGCCTGCCAAATGTACTACGGAAGTAGGTGAGAGTAATCTGTCTTGATACTATTAAAGGTCTTTGATAATACTGAACGTGAAAAGCCCACTGTATATCAATGGGGCGAATATGACAGCGCCATCTACCTAAAATTCCACTCGATAAGATCCAGGTCAAAGGTACAATTGGTGATCTCTGGGAAAACCCACCGCTGTACAGGGAATAATTTGTAGATTTGTTAATACGGCTGGGTAGTCACCATTAATGCCTCACGTTTTATGTGTGTGTTTACATGTGACGTATTCAATGATTAATATTAATGCAGACTTGGACTTATAGAATCAAACCAAGTAAAACAGCAAAATACGGAGACTATAAATATATATAGTTATATCAATATTCTACAGATATTCATCATGGACACAACAAACTTCACATCATAGCGTTGATTTCTACAAGATTATCTGCAAGTCAGGCTGTTTTCTGAAATTTCCTAGATATTCGCACAGTGCAGCCATGGCTGCCAAGAAGAAGGAAGAAGAGGAAGTTCCGAACGCCTTACAAGGTTTGACGTGTCCACTATGTCTTGATATCTTCGACGATGCTACCCTGCTAACCTCTTGCGGACACACGTTTTGTCGGAAATGCCTCAAGAAATACGACCTATCCCACCAGGACCTTGATCACATGGTCTGTCCTCTCTGTAGGAAAGATACGAAGTTGTCAGCAAACCGCGTCGATGATCTCCTATCCAATGTGTCCATCAACGGACTCGTAGACAACTACCACGAAAAATGTGGAGGAGCCAATGCCATCCTGGAGATGCGACAGAAATGCAATGTCTGCACAGTGCAGGGGGAAGCTGTCTCTTATTGCAGTACCTGCAACGCATTTTTGTGTGGGGAGTGCTTACTTTCTCATAAACGGCAAACGCTATTCTTTGCAGGTCATGAAATCATATCCATACAGGATATCACCGAAGGGAAGGTCAGCATTGGTCGTTCCTTAGCAGAGAAGTGCTCGATCCATAAACAGGAGAACAAAGATATGTTCTGCGAGGATTGTAAGATGCATGTCTGTTTCAAGTGCGTGATCATCGGTCATCGTGATCACAAGATAAAGTCACATGATGACTTCGAGAAGGAATTACAGGTTAAGGTTAGTCTCCCTCGCAACATACTTTTTAGTCTTACCATATGTCCTTTGTGAATGCCCATTCTAAATAAACACCAGTAGCTTTGAATATATTTACATACTGTTATGTGATGTGATCATTGATACTTTATTCAACGTATTTCACCATGAATGTTTTTTTTTTCCTCACTATTTAACATGGTAGGGTGAATCTATCAACCGTGTAATGAAATGGGTGAAGAAAGCGATATTTATTCCTGTGATATTAATGATTATTTATGTCAAGGCCTAATTATCATCATTAATGTTGTTATCGCCAAAAGAACAGTGTGCTTTATCGAGTCATTCCTTATAGAATGCTTTGCTGGCATAATACTACATATTGGATTATTATAACTCTAAGGCTGGAAGTCGGCTTACATGTAGGCCTAAACCATTGGAACTTTATCAGCCATTAAAAAAATACTTTCACACGCTGGTGCATTTCAAGCAAATCGAGATTCACAAAGTTTCACCGATTACAGTTTGTTCTTATTCCTAATGATTGTACACCATTGATCTAAAAAATCAATATCAGAAATCAAATTGTTTGTCACTTACGGGTCTAGATTATATCTATAACTAAATAAACCATGCCTCTTCCTTTTCTGTGACGCACTCAGTGCTGTTTCACATAGGTCTATGCTGTACTTTTCTTGTACATTAAACAATATTTTCTGAAACATGTACCATTAGGATGTTTTATTATGACTGAGTTAAGACGCGCTGACATTCATGTATGAATTATTCATTTTGCTCTAAATAAAAACTTTCTATTTTTCAGGTGAATGATCTTGTCCAATGTTGTACAGCCAAGAAATCCGAACTGGAGAAGAACATACAGAATGTGGAGTCACAGCGTAGTGAAGTACACACTATCATTCAGAAACTACGGGAAGATGTCATCCAGGCCTATCATACCAAGGCCAAGCAACTAGAAGAAAATCAACGTATACTCGTTGAGCAAATCGATGATCTAGAGCATAGTTTCAATGACGATCTCAACGCTCTGAAATCCAACGACCGACAGACTATCAAAAGCATTTGTAGTTCGATGGATCTGGTGGCTAATGACAGACTGGGTTGTCTTGAGAGGGATAGTCTATCTGCTCACGCGTTGCTCTGTGAGGAGCTGGAATGCATGTTGAAGAAGGTTACTGATCAAACTTCTGCAGCCGCCATAACAGAGAGAGCACAGAAGAAGAGATTCCAGCCTACAGATAATACTTGTCTTGATCTTGGGAACATCATAGAACCAGATCCCGAGTTAAAAGTGATTCAATGTGTGGATTTACGTGGAGGAATGAGTGGAATGACCAAATACTCTAATGATAGTGTGGCTATTGGATATTATGATGCACTTGGTATATATAGATATCATTGATTCAAATGGTAAACAGCAACAGTATGCAGGTGTAACAAGCGATGCCGATTGTAGTGATCTTGTGTTTCAAAGAGATAGGACGCTATGCATATCGACGGGTACCGGTGAAGCACACATCTATTCTCCAAATGGGTCCAGGAAATCAACTATCCACGTGACAAGCAATGGCATCTACTCTATCAAATTAAGCAGAAGTCCATCAGATGAAATCCTCGTTACCAACTCTACAAAACACGTCTACATCTATGACCAAACGGGAAGCACCCTCAAACACACGGTCCCAACAAAACACAACATCACATGCCAGCCATATGCAACCAAAGCGGGTTTGATCATCACAAGTTCATGTTATATGAGCAATCCAAGCATGGTGACGGTCTATGACAGGGATGGGAATGCTGGGAAGCCTCTACGCGCTCCAAGCGATGCCTACCTGCATGCTATCGTGGACGAGCAGGACAGGGTGTATGTAGCCAGTGTTGATCGTAAGAGCGGTAATGTGGTGATCAGGCTCTATGACCTTGATGGTCTGAACCTGAAGAAGGGAATTCAGTTCAATACTCCAAATATGACATTGGAAAGTGGTTTGTGTTACCTGGTTTCCCTCTCTCCAACCATGCTTGCTTTTGCTTCTTGGGATAAACTGTATTTCATCAAAGTTGTGATGTAAATCAGAGTTTTTCCGAACTCTCTTCAACTCATTTCCCTGAATTTAGCCCTTGCATTTAAGTGATTTAACATAAGTTATTTTCTGAAACATGTTAAACAATCCCCAAATCTTCGAAAATATTAATTACCCCTTTCTTTTTTCCGACTGCATTGAAAAAAAAGGATGACCTTTAATTTATGTATTCACTATCGAAAGTGATGTACTATTACAATTTACCTAAAATACTGTAATAGAGATGCAAATCGCCATATTCATGAATCTTTAAAATGCATTTAAAAACACGCTATTCAGGTTTCGAATTTCTTCGCGACGCATATTGACAGTTGCCTCTCTTGACCAAGGTGTAGTGTTTGAGCAGGGGCGGCGCCAGGGTATTTAAGTAGGGGGGGGGGGGGCAAAATGACGCGTATAGCAACGTCGCACGTCGAGGGTCTTGAAATAACAAATAGGACTATAACAGTTATGTCATAATTGCATGGCCTAGCCTTCTCTTCTCCATTTCCCCTTCTCTTTCTCCCCCCCCCCCCTTTCTTCCTCTTTTTTTTTTTTTTTTGCTCACTTGAAAAATGATCGGGGGGCGGCCGCCCCCTGCCCCCCCCTGTAGCGCCGCCCCTGTGTTTGAGTACCTGATGATGAACAGTCGTGGATGACGATGATGATGATAACGATGAGGATGATGCCGTGAATGTATTATTCATTTAGCTTTTAATACACTATTCAGTTGCCTTTCTGGACCCAGATGTAGTGTTTGAATACCTGATGGGAAACATTATTTCTTAAAATGTGTTGTGTGTTGGTCTTGGCTGCAGGCTACAGCCATGGTTACAATGTAGATTGTAATTTGTTTTAAATGAAATATCGTAATGTTGATAGTATGTGTCGTTATCCCTAATTTGTTTGGATTGTACGTAATTTTGACAATTTTTAGTTGGAGTGGGTTACATGACTGATGTCTCATCTATATATAAGCAGTGACGTATCCAGCAGAAATCAAAGCCAGTCTATTACGACCTTAACCGTGATAACCGAACATTTTAGTAGTATTGGGTCTTCCGCTGAAAGGAATGCAAATTTTTTGAATTTAAAATGTAATCTCTTTCTATCAAAAAAAAACTGTTAGGTTCAATTATGAATTTATGTTATTTTTTAATGGCATATTAATCATTAATTCACTTAGTCCACGTACAACACAGGACATCTGTTAATATACGGATGAGTATAGTCACCATTATTACCTCACATTTTATGAATGTATGTAGCAGTGGCGTAAATCCGTATCGAGGAGGAGGAGGGGGGGGGGGTGGTTGAAATAATTTGCCAACGTGATCTTGTTTGACAAACACAAGGTACGTTTTGTCATTCAAAAAACACCCATAGGCATATATTTTTTCATTTCTTTCGTGAAAAGTGGGGGGATGATTGTACAGGCCATCACTCCCTCCTCGAAAAGTGTGGGGGGGGGGATATATATCCCCCATCCTCCCCCGGGATTTACGCCAGTGGTATGTAGGCTATACATGTATTTTGGAAGAGAACTTTTGTCGTTGTGACGTATTCACAAAATGTATTTAAAAATGTATCAGGCGCTATATAAATCCAGAATGTTATTATTATTATCATCATTATTATTATTATTTACGCTCGAAAGTGGTGGATTATTGTATACAATGTATTTGAAATACAATACCATAACAGAGATGCAAATCGCTATATTCATGAATTTTTTAAATGCACTTTATATACGCCATTATCTCTTTACTAGATCTGATACTTCGCAAATGGTAACGTGATAGATGTGTGTCCCGATTGTCATGATTATTTTTAGTCAATATGATTCTTGGGGGTTGGTTGTCCTTTCCCAATAATCGGATTAAGAAGATTAAGAATAATTTGAAAAAACCAAACAAAAACATTTATTAGGTTGATATTTTAAATACAAACATGAAGGGGGGGGGGGAGTATAAACTTCACATCTACATTTTGATAAACTCGTCTTGGATGACTCGGTCAGTCTCACGAAAACGAACTTTTATGAAAATAATAAAGAAGAAAATTTGCAAGCTGAATAAGTGAAATATATATATATATATATATATATATATATATATATATTTATACGACGCCTCTCCCGGGACCACGAAATACTCACGGCCTAGATGCAAGGCCTGCGCCCTTGTTTCTTGTGATGACGTCTTGGGTCCCAAAAGCGCTTGGAGTACACGAGGACAGTACAGCTGCGTCACCAGTAACGTCATATATGGGCTGACCTGCACCGTCTGCGGTACCGTCTACATTGGTGAAACCAAAAGGAGACTGGCGGATAGAGTGACAGAACACTTGCGATCCATACGCCTCAACACTCCTGGGTTGCCAGTCGCTCGTCACTTCAACTTTGCCAATCATTCATCGAAGGACGTCAAAGTTTCTGTTCTGCGAACCTACGCGGACGAGAGACAGAGGAAGACCATGGGGGAGAGGATAATCTTCAAACTGGGAACTTTCCAGCCGCTTGGCATGAATGCCACTTTCTCTCTTTCTCCTCCTGCTTTGCACATATCCCCTTTTGCGTTTTTTTTTTTTTTTTTTTTTTTTTTTTTAATCTTTTTGGTGCCACCTTAATCTTGGCTTTTCATTTACTTTTTCCAAATTCGCACAATTTTTGGTTTCCTTTGTGGCGTCACTTGCTACCAGGCAACCGTCTTTTTTTTAATAGTTTTTGTTAAATTGCGCGTCAATTCATGTCTTGCCTCTTTGTTGCGTCATTCTTTTACTGCTTTGATCATGGCTTTTAATTTCTTTTCAAAATACGCACAAAATTTTTTTATTTTTCTTTGTGGCGTCACTTGCGACCAAAATCTCAATTCTCGCGCCTAATTTTTTGTATCCAAGCAACTGCCCGCGTCTTCATAATTCATGCATCTGATTATTATTATTTTGAATGTGTTCAGTCTTTTACTTTGATAAAGGTCTGTGACCGAAACGTCAGTAAATTTTACGTCTTGCGGTGTTTTTATTTCAACATAATTGTTTGCTATATATATATATATATATATATATATATAATTGTGAGAAATGAAAATGAGAGAATAATGGTTCCCGGCGGAGATATTTTTTCAACCTTTGCAAAAATTCAAAAAGGGAGGACAGCTCTGGGGAACTTTGATTTAAGCTACGCAACCATTATTCTCTCATTTTCATTTCTCACAATTATAATTATTTCCAAGAAAGTTGTCAAAGCTGTTGTATATGTTATTTCCTTACAATTGTTTATAATGATTATTATTCTAATGTATACATGTATCTCATCGCATCCGCTTGGATCCAGCTGAGGCATGCGACTTATCTTTGTTCAAAACTTACCTGCCCCCGACAAAGGAATTTATTAATAAGGTTGAAGATTTGTCAATCTGTCGGTCAATTGAATCTGGTGTCGCCGAAATCACTGACCCGTCTCCGTGGTCTAGTGATTAATAAAGAAGAAAATTTGCAAGCTGAATAAGTGAAATATATATATATATATATATATTTATTTATATATAAGTGCATAAACTATGTAGATAACAACCGTAATCATTTATTTGTGAGATGCTCATAAAATGCTAATCAAGGACCATCTTTTATATGTAATCGTCATTTATGTAAACAATTAATAAGATCTTAACTTTTTCCACGATTTTTTTTATTTATGAGAATCAACATGTTAGTAAATAAAACCAAAATCAAATATTTAGTAAATTGAAAAAAAAAAATGGAGATATTGTAATAAGTAGAATGATAGCTATGATAATGTATTTCATGTTCAACCTCGTTTTATCAACGAAAGGGCCTCCCTGGATAAATAAAAACATTAATATATGAATAAAAAATATAACTTTCAGACCAAAACACTCTGATCAGTACATGCAACTAGAAAGGCGCTATTTAAAAATAGTTATTCGTAATAATCATGATTGCAGTTTACAGTTACATTATCGATGTTGACAGTCATACAGAATTGTCTTGATGAAAGTTCAAAACATACTTTGCTATATCTAAAACCATTAAATTCATATGAATGCCATGCGTGTTCTTCTTTCCTATGGTGTGTATTAGCCGCATAGTCTGAATTAGATAAAGTTTACTGATACAGTTTAGTTTCTGAGATTTTACCTTCATACTGAGTCGGCTTGTATCTCCAATGTAGTAAATATTGTACACATATAGAATGAAGAGAAAAATTAGATACCTCTTTGGGTTAATATTTCGAATGAAAACACGACGAGAAAGAAAGAGGGGAGAGAAGAAGTCAGAGAGAGAGAGACAGAGAGCGATGAGATGATAATAGTGTGAACATGATATACTGTATATAGATGTATTGATGATAATAAAGTGTTATACCAGGAACCCTATACTTGTACAAATTTCACAAAATGGTCTCGAATGACTGGGGCAGTCTCACGAGAAACGCCCTTACTTATATGAAAATAAAAATGACGGTCATTTGCAAGGCGAATAAGGAAAAAACAACAACAAACAAACGTAGAAAAGAGCATAATCTATGTAAATAACAATCGTTATTATAAATTTGTGAGATGTTGATAATAATTTTTATGCAAATGTCCATCATTAATTTGTAAACTTAATTCATGTAAACAATTCATATGATCTTATACTTTTATCCACGACTATTAACATGTTAGTGAATAAAACCAACATCAAATATTTCGTTTGAAGAAAAAAAAAGAGATAATGTCAAATGGAGAAAGATAGCTATATTTGTGGCTCTAATGTTCACCCTTGTTTTATCAATTAAAGGGCCTCCTTGGATGAATAAAAAGATAAATAGATGAATAAAGAATATAACTTTAAGGTTAAAGGGCTTTGACCAGCACATGTAACAAGAAAGGCGCTATATAAAACAGTTATTTGTACTATCATTATTATCATGATTGCAGTTTACAGTTACATTATGGATGTTTGTCATATCATGTTTTATATTATGTTGATTAAAGTACGAAATATTACATTGGGCGATTCCGTGCAGAGTCTACCGTACTACTTATGACATTTATCCATATATTTCATCCATAAACAAAAAAAATATCTTGATATCACCATGGCATTGGGTGATTATACCTGAAAGCACCATTATTCAATATTCATATTAAGAGACTCTTCATTTTTTAATGAAATATATTTTTAAAAAGACGTAAGTCGTACGGGACACATTTCACGGAATAGCACAATTACTTTTCTACGACATTTAAAACCAGGGATTTTCATATGAATGGCAAGCGTGTTGTTTTTTCCTATCACGAGTGTGTATTAGCAGCATAGTCTAAACCAGATAATATGTACTGATATAGTTAATTTTCTGAGAATTTACTTCATACTGAGTCGCCTTGTATCTAATATCTAGTAAAAAAAATGTATAAATGGAATGACTAGAAAAATTAGACACCTCTTTAGGTTAATATTTCGAATGAAAAAAATGACGAGAAAGAAAGAGGGGAGAGAAGAAATCAGAGAGAGAGAGAGAGAGAAAGATGAGATGATAAAAGTGTGAACATGATATACTGTATATAGATGTATAGATGGAAATAAAAGTACTATACCATTAACCCGACTTTTACAAATTTGATAAAATGGTCTTAAAGGACTTGGACAATCTCACGAGAAACGCCCTTACGTATGTGAAAATAAAAATGATGGTCATTTTGCAAGGCGAATAAGAAAATATATTTAAAAATTGCTTAATCGATGTAAATAACAATCGTTATCATTTATTTGTGAGATGCTAATGATCATCATTGATGTTAATATCATTTATGTAAACAATTCATAATTATAATCTTGACTTTTATCCACGAATATGAAAATAAGAAGATTAACATGTTAGTGAATAAAACCAACATGGCAAATTATTTTGTTGGAAAAAAAAAATGAGATAATGTCAAATGGAGAAGGATAACTATGATAATGGCTCTCATGTTCTATCAGTTGTTTATCATTGAAAGGGCCTCCCTAAATAAACAGAAAGATAAATAGACGAATAAAGAATATAACTTTGAGGCTAAAGGGCTTTGACCAGGGTGCCATTGCATAAAGACTTACTATTATAGTAACTTTGCCATCAATGGTAACTACCATGGTAACGTTGCTCAAGAGCCAATCAAAATCCAGTATTCCATGAAAAGTTACTATAATAGCAAAGTTACTATAATAGCAAGTTTTATGCAACGGCACCCAGTACATGTGACTAAAAAGGCGGTGTGTAAAAAAAAAAGTTATTTGTAATACATGTATCATTATTATCATGATTGCAGTTTTCAGTTACGTTATTGATGCTTGTCGTACAGAATGTTTTATATTGTGTTGATAAAAGTACGAAATATTCAATTACTTTTCTATGATCATTTAGAACCATGGAAATTCATAAGAATGGCATGAGTGTTGTTCTCTCCTATATGTTGCATCAGCAGCAAAGTCTGATCCAGATAATGTCTACGGGTACAGTTCATTTTCTGTGATCTTTACTTCAAATACCGAGTAGTGTGATACCCGCTATGTAATAAAAGTTATATACACACAATAATAATAACGATAATAATTCATGTTTACAGGTACAATTTATTTTCGTTGATTTTCGCTTCATATACTGAATCATATAATATCCGCTATGTAGCAAAAATTGTAAATAATACGTGCGATTGATGTAATCATTTAGCGAGAATAAAGCTTCTATGGTAAACATTTTTTTAAAAGAAAGTCTTCTACAACAACTACTAGTATTACTACTACTACTACTACAACTACTACTATTATTACTACTACTACTACTACTACTACTACTACCACTACTGCTACTATTATTAATACTATTACTTAAATACTATACTATTACTAACTACTACTACTACTACTTCTAGTACTACTACTACTATTACTGCTGCTGCTGCTGCTACTACTGTTATTATTAATATTACTGAAATACTACTATTACAACTAACTACTACTACTTCTACCACTACTACTACTACTACTACTACTACTACTACTACTATTACTACTACTACTGCTACTACCACCAACTACTACTACTACTACTACTACTACTGCTACTACTACTACTTCTAATACTACTACTCATTCTCCTCTTCCTCCTCCTACTATTACTGCTGCTGTTGCTGCTGTTGCTGCTGCTACTGCTACTACTACTACTACTACTACTACTTTACTAAAGTGTTTTATTATTATGCACACGTTGAAATTATGCTTGTCAATACTTACATGTATAATGATGTAGATCAATTTCATTTCATGTCATTTCAGAGATCATTATTTTTCTTTGTTAGAAAGTTGTGCGAACAACAAGCACAATATACTAGTTGATATTTTTGAAGAATCATTGTTTTCGGATGCAATGCACTTACCCATTTGCTAAGTGAGAGTTTACTGTTTTCCTCGATAATTCAAAATCAAGTTTGCAATCTTTACTTTTTACATTTCTTCGCCATATCGAACTAAAGGTTAATCTTTGATGGTTATAATGATAAGATTAACCCTTTCAGGACAGGAAATATTCAAGGGCTAAATTGATCACATTTTGATCTTCAAATTGGCAACAATAATGTTTTTCTTTTAGTGCTACATGGTTCAAATAAGGTGTAATATCTTTGAAAACAATATACATGGTTAGAAATTTGTTGAATAGTTGAAAGAAATTGCCAATTTTGATGAAAAACAATGATTTTAAACCTCTCAATGTGTTGCCAATTTAAGGATCTCAAAGCTTATTCTTGTTTTTAAAATTCCTGGCATCAAACGCAATATGGTCATGCAATAAAAATGGACAAAGTGTGTGCAGAAAATTTTGCTCTTTCTACTCGTGCATCTGGTATATTTTTTAGAGCTCTGGATCAAAAGTTATTGAGCCAAACCACAAAATGTGGTCAATTGTCTCGAAAGGGTTAACAATGGTAGTACTGTAGATGATAAGGATGATCTAAAAGAGGAGAAGGAGAGAAAAATAATGAAATAATAGTAATGTAGACGGTAATCATAATAATTATCAATATCACAATCTACTGATAATGATATTTTGTTGTTATTATCATTATTCATCTCGCGAATTACAATGATATGGGCATAATAATAATACAAACACTGTTATAATAATTAATGGAAGGCAACATTGCACCTCTATTAAATCTAAGCCGGTGTATTCTCATAAGTGCGTCTTCATGTCTTATCCTGTGAGTATAGTTAATGGATTGATTCATATTGATAATGATGACGTGGGTGACATTGATAATGATGACATAGCGATGAGAATTTATAACGGGAATATTTTATTCATGTCGTTTTAAATACACTTTTGAGGTTTCGAATTCCTTCGCGGCACATATCGACAGTTGCCTCTCTGACTCAGGTGCAGTGTTTGAGTACCTGATGATGGCCATAATTTCTTAAAATATGTTGTGTTGGTCATGGATGCAGGAGCTACAGTCATGATAACAACGTAGAGTGTATTTTGTTTTAAATGAGATAGTGAGTGGGTACCTGAGGTGAATTATTTATTCAAGTGGGCCTGGTGTTGGTGACGGTTGTCGAAGCTAGAGCCTAGGTTATTATCTGGGGTGGAAATTGTTAAAATCAGTGCCTTTTGACAGAGCATTGCAATAGATCTGAATTAACATCAACTTCATTTTTTTGATTGCAACTGCAAATCTGTACATAGGGGGTATTCAAGTGATTGTAACTATACTATCGATCGAATTATTTAAGACACAGCTCGGATATTCTAAGTTCCTTATCCTATTTCATCCCCTAACTAATGACACATTATAACTTGCGTATTCACGGCAAATATGAGTTTAGAATTCGAATTAATATTGTGCCATCCTGCCCCACCTGATATTAACAGTGATATATTCAGCGCCACAGGGGCGTTGCTAAAACATTTTGAATGGGGGGGGGGGGGGGGGGGTGTGACACCCAAATTTGCCGACAAAATGCTGCACCCTTCTCCCCCCCCCCCCCCCCCCCCCCACAGACACACACAAAATATAAAAGAAAATCACAGATATAGAGATCATGATCATACGGGCCCATTTTCGCAAGGAGGGGCTGACGCCTTTTGCCAGAATATCAACTTTTCAATTTCTAAATGTTTGCGAGCGAGCGAAGCGAGCAAGCAAAATTCTTATAAAAACCTTTCGTAGTGAAAATGTACAGAATTTACATACACCACTTTCATAATATTATTATCGGGAAACCTTGCTTCCCAAATATTTGGATATTCTAGCACCTTACTGCCTGAATATGAATATCGGAATTTTGAAAATCCTCGGGGTAAGGGGGGGGGGGGGGGGGCTGCAACCCATTGCCGAAGGAGGACGCCTTTCGCCCGAATATTAAAATTCCAGTTTCCTTGCGAACGAGCTAAAATATTTATATTTTCCTTCTTTTCTGTTTTTGTTTTCCTTTCCTTTCCCTTTTCCTTTTTTGTTTCCTTTTTTCTTCTCCTTTATCTTTTTTCCTTTTGCTTTTATATTTCCTCTCCCCTCTCCCTTTCCCCCTCCTTTTTATTGTTTTGCTGACAGAGGTGGCGCATTTGCCGACAACAATTTTGAGTGGGAGGGGGGAGGGGGGGTGACACCACCACCCCCTCATGGGCTACCTGCCTCATAGCATTTTGATTTTGCCCGCTGCTGTTTAAATTTGGATACACCACTTTTGAAGTTCAAGACTGAACTTCGAATATACAACATTTTTTGTGCAACGTCAACGGTTTGCTGAACATAAATAGCGCCAACTCACTGAAATTTTCCACAGTGAGATCGAGGTCAAAGGTGTAATCAGGCCTGCTCTGGGAAAACCCAATCAGGGCGCATATTAGTTCATGTACAATACAGAAAATAATACGCAGCTCTGTTAACACGGCTAGGTATATTATTGCCTCTCGTTGTATGTATGAGTTTATATTTGGGTAGAGAACTCTTGTCGTTGTGACCAATTCAATGATTAATATCAATGCTGACTTGGGTAAACAGAATCAAACCACGCTAAGCAAAATCTCGTGAAATACGGAGACTAGGAATATACCTGTAAGATAATTATACAGATATTTTTCTTGCACACAACAAACTTCAGAAGGCTGTTTTTTATTTTTATTTTTTTTATTTGCAAGGAGTTCGCATATTGCATCCATGGCCGAGAAGCAGGGAAAGGAGGAAGTTTCGAACTCCGTACAAGGTTTGACGTGTCCCCTATGTCTTGACATCTTCGCCGATGCAACCATTCTGACTTCTTGCGGACACTCCTTCTGTCGGAAATGTCTCAAGAAATACGACTTATCCCACCAGGACCTTGATCACATGGTCTGCCCTCTCTGCAGGAAAGACACGAAGTTGTCAGCAAAGCGCGTCGATGATCTTCTATCCAATGTGTGCATCAACGGACTCGTAGACAACTACAACGAAAAATGTGGGGGAGCCAACGCCATCCTAGAGAGGCGACAAAAATGCACTGTCTGCAATCTCCAGGAACATGCTGTGTCTTTCTGTATAACATGCAATACATACATGTGTGATAAATGCCTTGGTGGCCACAAACAACTGCAGTTGTTTTTCGAAGGTCATCAGATCATATCCATACAGGATATCACCGAAGGGAAGGTCAGCACTGGTCATCCCTCAGAGAAGTGCTTGATCCATAAACAGGAGAACAGAGATATGTTCTGCGAGGAGTGTAAGGTGCATGTTTGTTTCAAGTGCGTGATCATCGGTCATCGTGATCACAAGATAAAGTCACATGAAGACTTCGAGAAGGAATTACAGATCAAGGTTAGCCTCCCTCATAAGATATGATCTAGTCTTACTATGATATGCCATTCTAAACAAACACCAGTAGATTTTAATATCATATTTACATACTGATATGTAATGTGATCACGGATAATATATTCCACGTACTTCATCGTTAATGTTGTTTTTTCCACTATTTTAATATGGTAGGGTGAATATTAACCGCGTAATATGAAATGGGTGAATAAAGCGATGTTTATTCTTGTGATATCAATGAATATTATCTATGTTAAGGCCTAATTGCCATCATTAATGTTGTTATCGCTAAAAACAAAGTGTGCTTTATCGAGTCATTCCTTATAGAATGCTTTGCTAGCATAATACTACATATTAGATTATATAAGGCTGGAAGCCGGCTTACATGTAGGCCTACACCACTGGAACTTTTTATCAGCCATTACAAAATCAATCTTACACGCTACAGTGCATTTCAAGCAAGACGAGATTCACTACGTTTCAGCGTTTAGGCCTACAGTTTGTTCTTATTCGTAATGAATGTACACCAATTATTTAAAAACCCTCAATATTACGCCATTAACAAGGCAAACACCAGGGGACTTTCAGACAGGTGTATATTTGAAACAGGGCTTCACGCAGGCCATGATCCAAAAGGACAGTAATAAGTGCGCCGATAGATATATATAGATATATAACATATTGGCGTTAGAAATCAAAGTCATTGTCACATACAGGTCTAGATTACAACTACTAAGGTATAACTAAACAAATGATGCCTCTTCCTTTTCACATAGGCCTATGCTGTCCTTTTTTTTTTATTAATATGCTGAGTTAAGACGCGCTGACATTCTTGTATGAATCGTTCATTTTGCTCTAAATCAAAACGTTCTATTTTTCAGGTGAATGATCTTGTCCAACGTTGTACAGCGAAGAAATCAGAACTGGAGAAGAACATACAGAATGTGGAGTCACACGTAGTGAAGTACACACTGCCATACAGAAACTGCGGGAAGATGTCAGCCAAGCTTATCACACCAAGGCCAAGCAACTAGAAGAAAATCAACGTATACTCGTTGAGCAAATCAATGATCTAGAGCGTAGTTTCGATGACGATCTCAATGCTTTGAAATCCAACGACCGCCAGAATATCAAAAGCATTTGTAGTTCGATGGATCTGGTAGCTAATGACAGACTAGGTCGTCTTGAGAGGGATAGTCTATCTGCTCACACGTTGCTCTGTGAGAAGTTGGAAGGCATGTTGGAGAAAGTTACTGATCAAACTTCTGCAGCAGTCATAACGGAAAAAGCACAGAAGAATAAAATAGAATAGAATAGAAATGGTTTATTAAAAGATCATCGCAGCCAACGGCCGAATTGCGATCCTTTTCACAAGATACTATACAATTATAATCAAAGTTCAAATAACACAATATACGACATATATAACAAATCAAACATAGACATTTCATTAAAAATTCATTGATCAAATTCAAATTTTTAAAAGAAAGAGAGGAGAGGTGTATGAGAGGTAGAGAGATAAGAGAGAGAGAGGGAAAAAGGGAGAGAGAGGGAGAGAGAGAGAGGGAGAAAGAAAAAGACAAAGGGGGTCCCTATCATCTTTACAGGTGAGGGGTGATGGCAAGAAACATTCAGAAATGCAGAAAATCGAGTTAAAAACTATCAAAAGTCATTCTCAAGTCATGGTGCAATCATGAACTGTGAAATTATGAAGAATGTAATTGAAATATGTCAGTGTTACATTTTATTTAGATGATTTATAAAGTATGGAAGTGAGCTGCACTGGAAGCGTTTTGTTTTACAGTGGTACTGTTTAAACTTTGATTGAGATCTTAGAGAATAAGTACTTTGCTGTCTAAGAGGTAAACATTCTTTAAATTGTGGGTGTTTGGCAAGAAAATTTGCAAAGTCTATGCATAATTGCTCACGTCTTGCTTCTAATGAACGTAAATTGCACGTTTCCAATGCTGCTTCATAACTTTCATACTGCAATCCTAAAATGATTTTGCAAGTTCGTTTCTGGATACGTTCTAAATTAGATACATGAGTTTTTGTTAAATTACCATTGTAAATCGGTACTCCATAATCTAAGATCGGGCGAATGTATCCTTTATATATCAGTAAAAGGTCATCTAGAGGCATTCTATACTTCTTAAGGCAACGGAGCATAAACAACTTCCTATTACACCTTTTTATGAGATCGGATACATGACTATCCCACTTTAGGTTTGATTGTAAAATTATTCCCAAGACTTTGGCTTGATGAACATAAATTAATTCTTTGTCGCCAATGAAAATTGGATTTTGTTCTACCCTATTTTTTATAAACGTTATAACCATAGAGAAACATTTGGACGGATTCAATGTCATATTATTTTTAACGGACCATTGGTATAGATCAGTGATCGCATTTTGTAGCTTAGACTGAGATGTTACTTTTCGGCTTTCTACAATCGTTAAGTCGTCAACATATTTGTAATATGGTAAGTTAACATCATGACAGGCGTCATTAATCATAACAATAAATAAAATCGGGCCAAGTTTGGTACCTTGCGGAACACCAGCATTGATAGTTTTCATATTAGATAGTTGACCAAAATATTTTACCTTTTGTTGACGGAACTCGCGGAAACTCAGTATCCATGATATTACACATGACCTCACTTGCAGATGAATTAATTTGTTTATTACTATATTATGATCAATGCGATCAAACGCCTTGGAAAAATCGGTAAGTATGATAGTGGATAAAGACTTGGGTTCATCCGCATTGGCATATATTTGATGAAGAAGTTGTATCAAATAGTGGTTAGTGCTTAAACCAGGCCGATTTCCATACTGATTGGGATCAATACGCATGGTAATATCTTCCAGTAACCATTTACATATGAAAGATTCAGCAAGCTTTGCAAAATAAGAGGTAAGTGAAATAGGGCGTAGATTTTGCAATGTGGGTGGTTGTGACTTTGGGATGGGTACTATTTCAGCTTTTTTCCAGAGTAGGGGTACGACAGAGCTCTGAAACGAAACATTCAGAATGTCAGTTAATGGGAAACACAATTCGTAAGCAAACTCTCGTATTATTCTTACAGGTAGGTCTCCAGAAATCCCAGCTTTACGTTGATTAAGAGACTGCAGTTGCTTGTATACTTCAAAAGGCTGGATGATGGGACATGTACAATGCGATGGTAAAAAGGTGGGCAATTTACATCGATCCAAACAGGGAAGATCAGCTGCTACAAGATAAAAGTGATCGTTTATGTGATCTGCAATAACCTTAAAGTTTGAAGGATTGCTAGTATCAGTATTTTGAATTTCAATCGGTGAAAATTGTTTCCTATTGTTAGTAATAATTTTAATTTCTTTATACCAGGCAGTAGGATTTGTTGTTTTTAGATTACGTACTCTGGTATTATAATACCTAATTTTTTGTTCTTTTATCAAACGTTTAGCTTTGTTTCGAAGGAGACGCCATAGAGATCGGTCATTTCTGTGAAATGCCAATTGTCGTTGGTGGATGATAGCTTTAACTCTTGCTGTTACCCATGGTTTATCAATTTCATAACACTGAACCTCTTTGGCTGGTATAAACATATCTAAATGATATTGCACTGTATCTATAAACACTTGGCATTTTTTATGTATGTCATGTTCACAGTAAACATTATTCCAGTCATAATGAACAATCCAATTGCCGAAACTTCGCATCCCACTACTCTTTAGTGAGCGGATGACCTTCTTCAATTTAAACCTTTTCTGCTTGTAATCAGACCTGTCACTAGGCAACCATATAACACAGTTATGATCACTTGTACTAATAGGAGACAAAATATTAACCTCTTTATACAAAGAACTATTATTGGTTATTATTTTGTCCAGGATATTTTCTCCCCTTGTAGCTTGAGTAACAACTTGTTTAAAGCCATCACTGTTTAGGATTGGCTGAATGTCGAAATCGTTAAAATCACCTAAAATTGAGATGCCAGCTTCAGGGTATCTAACAAGCAGACGGTCAATTGCAGTAAACAGATGATCAGTATAAAGTTGTGCGTTAGGACTTCTCGGAGGGATGTAGATGACACAAACGATCAGGCTATATAGCCACCATTCGCGGTAGCCGTGGTGGTCTCATGTGCATCCATAATGCCTCTACTCCATCAGGTACTTGGACATCAAGGATGCTTGCCTGAAGATAATATTTGGCGTAAAGGGCTACCCCTCCACCTGTACGGTCTTCCCTCGGTTTGGAGAAGAGCGAAAAACCGGGCAATGTATACATTTCCAGAGGCCTGGATATCCTGATGAAACCATGTTTCGGTGACAGCTATGACATCAACCTTATTGACATCAGCCACTACAACTAAATCATCATATTTGTTCCTTAGTGATCTGCAATTAGATAAAAGGACAACTGGAGTATCATAATTTTTAGGCGAAATGCAAGACTGTGGTATTACGTCAACTTTAATCAGGCAGGCAGAAGATGATATCTTCCTGCAACGTCGTGGTGGTAGACGAGGTCGGACGTGAACCGGAATTGAAAGTGGAGAAGAATAGCGTTGCTTTCTGATCCCTCCCCGTTTTCCTCGATGACGTGTATGTTTAAAAGAAGAAATTCCCAGATCTTTGATGAGTTTCCATGTTTGAGGAAGAACTCTGCTACTGTTACATAAAGGTCGCAAATTATAAAGTTCGGAAATTGAATATCGCAAAATGGGGTCATTGTTGCAGTGGCTGTCATGACAATAATCTAATGAAGGGCCCGGGTTGGGGTTGATATCACCACATGAAAGAAGTTCAATCTGGAAAGAAGACTCGCCATTGATATAGTAAAGTATTGGGTGCTTAAGGTACTTGAAGATGGCGAAAGCATACTTTACTACGTGTGCAGTAGGGTAAATTATTTTGTGCTGCTACGTTGTGTTCATATAGAAAATACACGACTATACAAATACACACAGGCAAATAGGCGAATGTTGCATTCAACATGATAGTGTCTACGCAACCACACGCTATACGTCCACTGTCTTTTCAACATGTTCAAGGCTGAGTGACCAGCGGGAAATTTGAATGTACGGTGCCGTGCTGGTATACCAAAACATGCAAAATGGTCGTATATATAGACTACAATGTATAAAGTCAACGGCGTAGACTCAAACTCAAAACACTCACAAACGTTGAGAAACAGTCTTATGCATAACTTACATGGTCCAGAAATATCAGTTCATATACCATAGTAGAATACTCAGCATCTAAGACTTAAAGGGTGACTAAATTAAAAAATTGATTGCCCATTTTTCGTAGGAAGGAGTCATCAGGAGCCAAAAAATATCTATCACACACTTTTTTATGCATTCAGTCGTATTTCATAATCATTTGAAAAGTACATTTTTGCTGATTTACACAGTCATAAGCCCCGCCCCTAAAAAAAACCCATCGAGCGACATCATGATCACGTGATCTGTGACGTACGAGAAGTAAGGGAAAATATTCCACCAACCTATACTGTGCGCACCCGCAGGCCCCGGCAGGCCCAGCCCGGTGCCGAGCATGACATTCACCGCATCGACCATTTGCATCGCATATTTTCGTGTGTTTAATTCCTCACAATAACTTTGATTTTGGGACACAATTTCATCAGTAATGCCAAATCGATGTATAGTTGCGGGCTGTAGCAAGACCCCTAAAGATGATGTAAGCCTACGTACATCATTTTCCTAAAGATGAAAATCTACGGAAATTGTGGGTCGCAACGGTATTCTCACGCGGGCAGAGTGGCAAGGGCCAAGCGAGTGGAGTACAATTTGCAGAGATCACTTTTCTTCTCCAGCAGCTGCAGCAGCTTCACCCGCGGCCCCTTCCCCCTCGACCCCTTCACCATGCCCTGGCGCGTCTTCTGCGAGGGGTTCAAACATGGTCGAATTCCCCTTGCCACTGCACTTGAGCTTCTTCTCTCTCGGTATCGATAAATCATCTGATAAATCAGAGTTCGTATCTGGCTCAAAAAAAGTCCTCCAAATCGGACTCGCGATCACTATCCATCTAAGTTACTCGAAGAATTCAGCCAAAAATCTAAGTCAGTACTACCGTAGTACATGTAAAGCGAAGAAAAAAAAGGCGAGAGTGAAAACAAACCAAACAAAGCGTTCACCAGTCGCTTAGTACGAGGGGGAACATAGTCGCCGTACTAAAGATGTGTAGTACATTGCACAGACGCATACAACGGCTGTGTACGCGTTTAAGACCAATGCAAAACTATCGTTCGGCAAGTTCAGATGGATGAGAACATTGTTCAAAGAAAAGTTAAAAAAACAAAACAAGAGCTGTATATTTGGGCAAAAGTGTTCACTGATCTTAAAGAAAATATATTGATAATGATTATTCACTCGTTAGACTGTATTGATTAATTTCCCTTTTTCATAAATTGTCTGTTGAACAGAGGGGTCAAATACCGCATTGTGTGTACAATGTTACATTGCCGCAGCCTGTAGATCTTGTGCCTCTTACTCTTCATACGTCATTTGGGGGTGTGACGTCAATTAGCCAATCAGCTCACGAGTTTTAAGGAACGGTCCCCAAACCTCTACTTTTCCCCCTTTTTCGCCAAAACGAGACATAATTTTGACAATCAATTGCCAGATTCGTGATTTGAATGCAAAAATACATGGAAACAGCATCCTTTTTCTCTCTAATTTAGTCACCCTTTAAAGATGTTGGGAAACGGTGAAAAATAAACTGCAAATTCATGTAAGAAGAGAACTCAGTATAAAGACGTGCTGCCTGTGAGGCGCCATCAACGATTCCAGCTTGCAGATAATATAATTCTTGCGCTCGGGAACATCTCAGAATCAGAAACCGAGCCTCCAAGAGGTGGCATGCTGAAGGGAAGTACCGACATGACTGATGACACTTCTGCGACAGCCATAACAGAGAAAGCACAGAAGAAGAAATTCCAGCCTGCAGATGATACTTGTCTTAATCTTGGGAACATCTCAGAACCAGAACCCGAGTTGAAAGTGATTCAATGTGTGGATCTACGTGGAGGAATGTTCTGGATGACCAACTACTCTGATGATAGTGTGGCTATTGGATATCGTCATACACATGGTATAGATATCATTGATTCAAATGGTAAACAGCAGCAGTATGCAAACATACCAAGCGATGTCAAATGTAATGGTCTTATACGTTTCAAAGAGATAGGACGCTATGCATATCGACGAGTGATACTGAAGCACACATCTATTCTCCAAATGGGTCCAGGAAATCAACCATCCACGTGACAAGCAATGGATACTACTCTATCAAATTAAGCAGAAGCCCATCAGATGAAATCCTCGTTACAAACTATGCAAAACACGTCTACATCTATGACCCGACAGGAAGCACACTTACACACACAGTCCCAACAAAACACAACATCACCTACCAGGCATATGCAACCAAGGCGGGTTTGATCGTCACAAGTTCATGTTATAAGAGCAATCCAAGCACGGTGACGGTCTATGACAGGGATGGGAATGCTGGGAAGTCTCTACAAGCTTCAGGCTATGTCTATCTGTATGCGACCGTGGACGAGCAGGACAAGATGTATGTAGCGAGTGTTGATCGTAAGAACAGTAATGTGGTGATCAGGCTCTATAACCTTGATGGTCTGAACCTGAAGGAGAGAGTTCAGTTCAATACTCTAAATATGACACTGGAAAGTGGTTGGTGTTACCTCGTTTCCCTCTCTCCAACCATGCTTGCTTTTGCTTGTTCGAACAAAACTGTATTTCATCAAAGTGGTGATGTAAATCCTGATATTTCTCTATCTCATTCTTTATCATGTAAGATTCGTATCTCAATTTATATCGAAGTGAATTATTTTCATAACTCTAAATAGTTCTTGGGTAAATTATATAATTCCTTACAGCTTTCACGAAGTGACGGATGAGCGCGCAACTAAAAGAAAGTTAGTTTTGAATAAATCTCTTTCAAAGTTTTGAAGCATAATCTCAACCTCTTTAATGTGTGAAGGGTGAATAAATTTTATATCCTTGGATAGATCATATTTCAGTGTTTAGTTCTATGTTTAATCATTTGCCTATTTGTTATATTTTGTTGGAAAATGAGCTGTAAACATAACCGTCATTTCGTGAAAGTCGCCATAGTTACATAATTATACATTATTATGATCTGAAACTTTGTGAGGTTCAAGATGTTAGTGAATGATGTCTAAAAAATGCAAAAAAACTCAAAACTGAAAAAATGTCCAGAATGTTCTTGACGTGTAGAATCAGTTGGCTGCTAATCCACAATGGTAAATCCCAAATAGTAAATCCAAGTGGTATGTCCAACTGGTAAAAGAAGATTCCAGAAGATCCAGCCGAAGAATGTCCAAGATAATTCAGAAAATCATCGATGCCGATGATTATGTCGAACACGATGTCGATAATGATATCGACCGCGATGTCGAATATGATTTCGAATACAATGTCAAGGATGATGTCCAAGACGATGAGCTCCAAGACGATCTCCAAAGGATGTCGAATATGATTTCGAATACAATGTCAAGGATGTCCAAGACGATGAGGTCCAAGACGATCTCCAAAGGATGTCGAATATGATTTCGAATACAATGTCAAGGATGATGTCCAAGACGATGAGGTCCAAGACGATCTCCAAAGGTTGATATCAATATGATCAATATCAGATGGTGTTAACTGAGAATTTACGCAAGTATGCTCCACGATGTTAGTCAGGGTATAAATTCTGATCCTATCTGTGCAAGCCCCCAGCTTATATACAATCTCAACCCTTAACTAGAATTTTCTACCTTCAACTACAATATGGTTTGGAAATCTCTGATAAGTTCATAGTTCTAGTTGTAACAAACGAAAGAAGGGGATTCCAATGATCTATTTATAGGCTCATTGTAATGTTACACTCTTACTAAGAAGTTCATGCAAAGGTCAGGATTGTCAACAGGTTACATACATGTAATTAAATTGTTATTATCATACATCATACATAATGATCTAGAATGTTCTTCCTCTGCTCATGGATGTGCATTTTTTACTATGTAATTGATGATTCTTTCAGTGTTACAGAGTAGTAGAGTACATTCACTTTTCACATGTAAATAATGATTTCTCTTTTAGAAATTTCTATGTTCATAAATACATAAAGAAAACTGAAAAATAACTTCCAGAATATTCTTCAATTATATAACAATGATAAAAAGCGTGAACGTGATGTACTATATATAGATGATAGATGGAAATGAAAGTGTTATACCAGGAACGCTACTTGTACAAATTAGATAAATTGGTTTGAATGACTTGTGCAGTTTCACGAGAAATGTCCTTACTTGTATGAAAATCAAAATGATTGTTATCTGCAAGGCGAATAAGAAAAACACTTAAAAATGTGCACAATCGATGTGAATAACAAAAATGATTAAAAGGAGGAGGAGGAAAGAAGAAGAATTAAATAATAGTAAATTAGAGTTGTATATTAGACTACAATGATTATAATGATCAATATTAAAGGTCCCCTGCAACCCAAATGCAAGTTGATTTCTGTTGATGTGCAGGGATGCATACAACTCATATTTTGTTATTCAAACATCTAAATATGTTTCAAAGATTTTTAAATATTTTTTGGAAATCATTTTCACAAACATGCTATGCTCCGTCCTAAAAATACTCCATATCTCATTCCTGCAGTGACATCATCTGTCAATCATTAGTGAGCTAAGGAGAGACAGTGGTATGTAGCTTTTCCAGTGATGACCATGTATTCTAATAGACCATACAATGCCTACATATAGTAGTTGCTATGTCTGACATACTGTAGCATCACCAGGAAAAGAATGGTAATGAGGAGGTATTGTTTGAAAGCATGCAATTCTATTGTGAGCATGTGCTGAGCTGTGGGAAGTTATATTCCACTGTCTATTGTAGAATGTTTGTGTAGCTGACTGATGATAGACAGATGATGTCATTGCAGGAATGAGATCTGGAGCTTTTTTCTAGGTTGGAGCTTAGGAGGTTGGAAAATTAAAAAAAAAAAAAATCAAAAATCTATGAAACATATCTAGATGTTTTAATAACAGAATATATGCATCCCTGCACATCAACAGCAAAAGACTTGCATTTGGGTTGGGTTGCAGGGGCCCTTTAAAATCTGCTGATAATATTCTTATTTATCTCGCGAAAGACAATGGCATTGGCATAATTGAACACTGTTGTAATAATTAATGGAAGACGACATTGCACGCTATTAAATCTAAGCGGTATATTCTCATAAATGTGTCTTCATGTCTTATCCATTGAATAGTTATTGAATTGATGTACATTGATAGTGATGACGTGGATGACAATGATAATGATGATGGTATCGATGAGAATTATGACGGGAATGTCATTCAGGTTTCGAATTCCTTCGCGGCGCAAACAGACATGTGTCTCTCTCGACCCAGGTGATGTGTTTGAGTACCTGATAATGGAATTGACATTATTTATCATAATATGTTGTGTGTTGGTCATGGCTGCTGGAGCTACAGCCATGATTACAATGTAGAGTGTATTTTGTTTTAAATGAGATAATGAGCGGGTACCTGATGTGAATTATTTATTCGAGTGTGCCGGGTGTTGGTGATGGCTGTAGAAGCTAAAGTCTGGGTTATAATTTTTTGGGGAAATTGTTTAATTGAGCTGAATTAACATCAACTTCATTTAACTTTTATTACGTTTGCTAATTTGTGCATAGGTGTATTCAAGTGACTGTTTTCTTTTCACATACTTATTGGTACGCCAAACACCATTTATTTAATGTGCGATAAAAGAGCAATGTAGATAAATTGCCTTGCTCAAGGAAATAGGTGACATGTCAGGGATTGAACCCACGATCTTCGCATTTCCAGTCAAATTTTTTCAACCTCTCGACTACGACACCTCTACGTCAACTATACTAGCGAATAATTTGAGATCGATTTCAATTAATCACAACTCATTTTCAGACAAAGCTCGGATCTTCTAAGTTCCTAATCCTATTATTTTCATCCCCTTACTTATGATGCGTTATGAGTTGTGTAATCATGACAAATATGAGTTTAGAGTTCGGACGAACATTGTGTCATGCTTCCCCACCTTCTATTACCAGTGCCATATCAAGCTTAGTCTATTAATCTATTATGACTTTTGCCGCCCTAAAAAAAAAAAAAAAAAATGAAATAAAAAAATAATAAAGCTAAGCAATTAATCTAGTAATAGCGGATCTTCTGCTTGCAGGAAAATGGACGTTCAAAACTGCATTTTTCTTTCATATATTATCAGTTATTCAAATAATCATCCATCTATTTATTTCCATCATTGCTTACGTTGCATTTCATTTATTATTCCATTCAATTTAAATTTAATATATATATATGGGGGGGGGGGTAGACAGGGGAACGGGGGCATCGTTCTCCTGCAGTTCAGCTCACCGTAGTATTGGCTTTCTTTGGGGCATGTGGGGCTACCTGCCTCATAGAATTTTAATTTTGCCCACTTCTGTTTAAATTTGGATACACCACTTTTGAAGTTCAAGACTGAACTTCGAATATACTACGAAACGCTGAACATTATAGCGCCAACTCAATCAAATTTTCCACATTGAGATCGAGGTCAAAGGTATATCAGCTCTGGGGAAAACCAACTTCTATTCAGGGCACATAATAACTAGTTCATGTTCAATCCAGAAAATAACATGCAGCTTTGTTAACACGGCTGGGTAGTCACCATTATTGCCTCACGTCACGTTGTACTAGGTGTTTTAATAAAAACCTGTGGACAATTTTTGCTGTTAATAACTCAAAAATCACACCTCGTATCAGACTGAGGATTTTTCTCTTTCTTAAGTTGAAGGATGCAAAATCTATCGAGAGCAATTTTTATGACATATCTTTGAATACTTTTCTTTAGATATTACTCTGAATATTAATTTCATGTTTCACTTTTTGAAAAAAAAATCTGTGTGTATCAGCAATTAATTCAGAACACAACAATTGCTATTGTGTGTTGCAGCTGAAATTCCAGAACACCTTTTTAACCTAGAGTCAAGAATCATTAATGACACTGGACAGCAAAAGGTTGGCAGAAATGACAGGTCCAACACAAAATTGCAGTTGTTGTATTTTTAATCAATTACTGATAAACATGTTTTGTGAAAGGTCGAACTTTCAGAGCAATATCAAAAGAAAACTATTCAGAGAAATGTCATAAAACTTGCACCCGATAAATTTTACACCCTTCGACGTTAATGTAAAAACATCAATTTTGATACAAGGTATAATGGTTGAGTTATCAACAATCAAAAGTGTCAACATTTTTCTAACATCTAGTACATGTACATGATGTATGCATAAGTTTACATTTGGGTAAATAACTCGTTGTGGCGTATTCAATGATCAATATCAACATGGAATTGGGTAAACGGAATCAGACACCACCCTGGGGAGGGGGGGGGGGGGTGATTTCCCATTGATGCCTGTACGGTATCCGCGTCCATGAAAAAGAGTAAAAGGGGTTGTTTTTGCACCACCAGACGGGTAACCCGGGGATCTCGTTTAGGGTATCAAAAACAGGAAAATTCTGGAAAAAAAGGGTATATATTCACTAGTAGTGTTGAGAAAAGATCCTCGAAAAGGGTAAGAAATTTGACAGTACCATTCGGGAGCCAGTCAGGAGCAGCGCATCTGAAAACAGGTTCTTTCCTATTCTTTCAATGAAAACATCATTCTGTATTGTGTTCCAAAGTAAATTTTTGTATTTAACTCTTCCTTTTTGGCAAAAAAGGGTCAAGAAGAACCAGTCCTCGAATAGGGTGTATAATACTACGCAAAATCTTAAAGATCCCTGTTAAGGTTCTAAAATTCAGAAATTTTTAGCGGGTTTCCCTGAATAAGGTATCAAAAACCTTTCGACTTAAATCCTCGTTTAGCATGCTTTACAAAAAGTCATGGACGCTGACGCCCTCGCCGATTGTCTCCATAACGCGATTAGTATACTTGCCAGAAAGCCCGACGCATATCGGATAGGCTAATTCGAGGGGAAAACACCCTTAGTCCAGGAACTAGGCTAAGCATCATCAGGCATCACCTGATGATCAGTCCTCTTCAATATCTGAATCCACACTCTCATCTTCATCGTCATCCAGAATATCATGTTGACCACCTACGTTGGAGCAGTTCATCCTAGCACACTTGCACAAATCTGTACATGGGAAAGCGTTCTCTAAGCTACAAATGTTGACATCACTGCAAACACTTCTCTTACAACTATAGCTGAACAATTAGCTAGCTCCATCACACTCTCTGGAGCAGACGTAATTAAGGTTCATCCTGTCGATGACAAGCTCCCCATTATTAGGTCCATTTTCCACCCGTGGCCATCAGGTGGTGGTATCACTGGATTTGGCTGCAAACTCCTCTTTTAGATGGCTAAAAAAGGGGGAGGGGTCATATTAAAGGAGAATGAAAACCTGGGTGAAAATCTATTTTAATGAAAAGAGAGGATAGAGAGAAGCAATTTAAAAAAAAGTTCCATCAAAATCGGTTACGAAATGAGAAATTTATGAAAGTTTGAAAAGAATCAATTTACTTTGTATGGCGATCCTCATATTGGCAATGTTGCTTCAAAGTGACAGGTTTAGTAGTACAACTCTCCATATGTTTTGTATACAAATCATTCTCCTTTAATATTAGTAAAGACAGGGGCGGCAGAGGGGGCGACCGCCCCCCCAATGATTTCTCAAGTAGTGAAAAAAGAAAAAAAAGAAGAAAAAAGAAGAAAAGGAGGAAGAAAAGGGAAGAAAAGGGAAGAAAGAAGAAAGAGGAGTATTAAAAAGAGAGGTCTTAAACATATAACTCTATATATTACCCCTGTTATTTAATGGAGAAATAATATGACGTCATCTTTAGGTCGTCTTGCCTCTCCTATCAAACTACCCTGGCGCCGCCCCTGAGTAAAGATAATGTGTTTAACTTAAATTACTTCAACATTCAGTGTTTAAACATTTCTGCAATAGTATTTAAACTCACACCATAAAACTTAAATCTCTGAGAGACAGAAATTGTACTGAATTGCAATCAAATGTCATATTTTTCATATGAACATACGAAAAGTCAAGTTTCTTAAGTTTCATTCTTCTTTGCTTTTTAGTTTACAGAATAAGGATTTGTTATTTCAATTATATTTTTTGGTTTGTTTTGTAGTTCTTGCAAAAATTGAAGGTGATTGGGGGAAGCTGTGCTACATCTACAGAGATTGATCACTGTCCCCATATGTCGATCTGCACAGTGCCCACAGCCATGCCCACAGCCACGTATTTAGAACATATCATGCAACAAACATGACTTTTCAGTCTTTACTTTAGGCCAAAATATTTTAGAATATAACTATATTGGTTACTTACCACTACTAGCCCCAAGTTTTACTTTCCTTTTCATGTTTTTAGTCACCCTCTCAATCCTTTGCAAATTTGATGAAACCTAACTCCAGGGAGCTCCAGGTACAAATAACCAAAATCTTCCTCGCCCATTAGTTTGGTCGGTGGTATCGCTTAATTTCGGCATGTACTGAAGGAAATTCCCTTTTTCTTTAATCGAAATAATCATCAAATCATGAAATCCAAATGCCGGATTGATAGTTATAGTATATATTTCTCCTGAAATGTAAGTATAAATTTTCATCTTACCTGCCGAAATTAAGCGATGCGACAGACCAAACTAATGGGCGAGGAAGGTTTTGGTTATTTGTACCTGGAGCTCCAACGCCTAACGGTTGTGGAGCTCCCTGGAGTTAGATGAAACCCTGCATTGATTGGGTGTTTCCATTTGCTGACCTACTTTTTTCTGACACCCCTGACACCATTTTTCTGACACACTTATTTTCCATTCACTTTCTACACAGGGCTTTTTAAAAATTATTATTCTTTTTTTTTATGAGACAGTTTCTAACACGATAAAAACTACTTTCGAAAAATAAACTCAAGACAATTTCAATAGCCCTGTCTATCACCTTTAGAAATGTGCGAACATTACAATGGCGTATTACGTAATCCGAACAAGATTTCTATGGGCAGTACAATAGGCCTTTGAAATTGCCCTTGAGTTTATTTTTCGAAAGTAGTTTTTATCGTGTTTTCTGTGATTGGCTTTCTTCCTAGTGAATATTCATTAGCTATCTAATTGATTTTTCAATAGGAGAGGCTTGGTCTGATTCCTTTTCTTTTCTGTGATTGGCTTTTATGCTACTGAATATTCATTAGCTATGTAATTGATATTTCAGAACATGTTGGCGGTCATCTTTTGGTCGCGCGATAATTACGATCAACTTTTAACAAAGTTCCTGAAAATGACTCTTTTAGCGAGAAAATTTTAAAATAAGTCAACCTTGTGATCTTTGAGGTATGTATTTTGATTTGGTAATATTGAAATGTTATGAAACTGACGTATATTTGTTCTCAGGACCATGTTTTGGGGGCTGACAGGGTTTGAATTTTCCTTTTCAAGTACAGTGAAGGTAATCGCAGCTAATGTTCACGACTGCTAGCTAGCCACAGCTGCCCGGGGACCTGCGGGGGCCTATTGCAAGGGTGAAGACTTCTACATGTATAAGCTTATCTGAAGATAAGCTGTACTCCACAATAGCTTTAACGGGTGAATAGGCTTCTATATGTTTTGTATTAGCGGGAATTGGTCCATTCTAAATCATTCATACACGAGAGGAAAATAATTATTTAAAATTTCACTGAAACTCTAAAACCTCAAATTTGTAGCATATAGTAAGAGTTGAAAAGTCCCTGAATCAGGTAATCTAGCAAATTTAAGAAAATTAAATCATGCTTAGAACAATTTGTTGTCTGTTTTTGACTACTGCACCAGTGAATGTTTGACACAGTCCCACATGATAGGCATGCCATGGGCCTAGGACGATCAGGGGATCGGTGCTCCTACACCTATGCGTATCGGACGGATACACCAGGGACTGTTTCAAAAATCTGTCCATAAAACTTGCATTTTAGAGCGTCCCAAAATGTTTTTTTTTTAAAGAAAAGAAGGAATGCACGGATCCACACCAATGGACGGAACCCCACCATGGATTTCTTCGCAGGGAAAATGCACATAAAACACATTTTTTTCCCCTCCGTGCACTCCTCATCCGTGGAGGCTGCCATGTTGTACACTCACTGAGTTCAGTGTGTACACTGCATGTAAACACGGCAAAAACGATACACGCGACTTCCTCCTTGTAATTTTACTACGGTGGTTTGTGATTAGTCAATATCGATCACAAATTGCCCAGTAAAGCACGTACGGCGTTACTGATTGGCTCTATTTGTACGAGATTACATACGCTTCATATTATTATTTTTATCCCTTTTTAAATTCATTTACGAACTAACGTACAAGAAATAAGCTTGTGAAAAACCTACAGTATTCATATTAAATTTATCTTATAATTGTCATGCCATTTTGGTGCCCACCCCTTTTGGTGATAACGAAATGGAAGAACTCATCGACTCACGAGGCGAATAGCTATAGGCTAGGGATGTTGCATGAATGATCTATCAAATTGGTGGCAGGAGCCAACACGGTTTGTGTGATCGGTAAGTGATATTCACCAAGCAAGTGTAGACCTACTGAGTCCAATTCTTGAATAAAAAAATTGTTTCATGTAATTTGGTAGAAATTCATACTGAATCGAATAACAGTGCATCCATGGCCGCGAGGCAAGAAGAAGAGGAGACTCCAAGCTCTTTACAAGGCTTGATGTGTCCATTATGTCTTGATATCTTCGACGATGCAACCCTTCTGACCTCTTGCGGACATACCTTCTGTCGGAAATGTCTCGAGAAATACGACCTATCCCACTACGACCT
The DNA here is from genome assembly GCA_025618425.1 of Heliocidaris tuberculata. Classification (NCBI taxonomy): domain Eukaryota; kingdom Metazoa; phylum Echinodermata; class Echinoidea; order Camarodonta; family Echinometridae; genus Heliocidaris; species Heliocidaris tuberculata. The sequence continues at coordinate 16,418,541 of CM046852.1, forward strand.
TGACCACATGGTCTGCCCTCTCTGTAGGAAAGTTACGAATTTGACTGCGAATCGTGTCGACGATCTGCTCTCCAATGTAACCGTCAACGGACTCGTAGACGAATACCCTGCCAAGAATGATGGGGCCTACCCTGATTCACATCCAAAGTGCAGTGCTTGCAAACAACAAAGAGAGGCCGTGTCCTTCTGCCGATCCTGCAATAATTTCATGTGCGACCATTGCTTCAAGAGTCACCAGAACTTGTCTTCGCTGTTTGAGGGTCACGAGATCGTATCCGTAGAGGATATCATCGAGGGGAAGGTCAGGATCGGTCATCAGTTCGGGAAGTGCCATGTCCATAGACAAGAGGACAAAGATCTCTTCTGTGAGGACTGCACCGTTCACGTCTGTCATAAGTGCGTGATAATTGACCACCGTGATCACAAGATAAAATCACGCGATGTCTTCGAGAAGGAGTTGCGGGTTAAGGTTAGTGTTTCCTTATTATTTTCTTAAACATGTTAAATGACGTGCCCAATACAGCTTATCCCATGATTTTTCGCCAGCCCTCCAAAAGTCGCTCAGTTGGGGGGGGGGGGGGGGGGGTATATGGGGTCCAGTTTCCCTCCATAATTCTCTGACAAGCAACAAAACAACAACAAAAATCCGCCACTGATCATCACAATTCACAAGTATAATACACTGATCATGCTATATATGAAACCAAACGGAAGTTTCCAGTTGACCATGGAAAATAACAGTAAGACCAGATGGAAATACCAGTTGAAAATTCCTGTTACAAGACCAATTGAAAATTCCAGGTGCAAGACCAGTTAAAAATACCTGTTAAAAATTCCAACTGTTTTTTGAACAGTTCAATTTTAACTGGACCAGTTAGACCAGTTATACCGATGTTTCAATTTTCCAGAGTTGCCAGCTGGAATTTAACTGGTTCAACTGGTCCAGTTGCAGCTGGTTTTTTCCTTCTGGGTGATGTATATCTCAACGTGCATACATGTAACAAAAAAATAAAACAAACAAAACAAACCTCCAAAAATAAAAATAAAAACTATGCCTAACATAAGTCCTTTTTGTGTGTGTGTTTTTTGTCGAAATTCACAGGTGAATGATCTTACCAAAAGTTGTACAGCAAAGAAATCAGAACTGGAAGAGAACATTCAGAATGTGGATGCTCAACACCATGAAGTACACAGTGTCATGCAGAATCTTCGGTCAGATGTCAACCTAGCCTATTGTAAAAAGTCCAAGCGATTGGAAGAAAACCAGCGTATACTAGTTGAGCAGATCGATGCTCTGGAGCTCGATTTTGATGAAGATCTCGGCGCTCTGAAATCGAAGGAACGACAGAAGATCAAGAGTATTTGTAGTTCGATGGATTTGGTGGCGAATGATCGACTGGGTAGCCTTGAGACAGACAGTCTGACTGCTCATACCTTTCTCTGTGAGGAGCTGGAGGGTATGTTGAAGGAGGCTACCGATGACACTTCTGCAGCAGCCATAACCGAGAAAGCACAGAAGAAGAGGTTCCAGCCTGCAGATGATACCAGTCTCGATCTTGGAGATATCACAGCAGGGTTATCCCCTCCAGATATCCAGTCCAAACGACAACCGGAACTATGCGTCATTCAGCGTGTAGATCTTCGTGATTTATATCAAGGGATTACAAAATACACTAGTGACTCTGTAGCTATTACATATGAGCAATTACATGATATTAATATCATTCATTCAGATGCCAGTAGGTGGAATTATTCTAACATACCGAACGGAATGAAATGTTATGGTATTGTGTTTCAGAGCGACATGACTTTATGCGTCTCGACGGGTAATACAAAAGCACACATGTTTTATCCCAATGGCGTTCGGAAATCTACCATCCAGACGAGAAGCAATGGGCATATTTTAAGACTGAGTAGAAGCCAAGAAGATGAACTGATCATGACCGACCATTCAAAACATGTCTACATCTATGACCGAACGGGAACCACGCTCAAACAAAATATTCCAACAGCCCTCAACATCTCCTACCAGGCATGTGCAACCAAGGCGGGTTTGATCGTCACAAGTTCTTGTTGTTTCGGTAAACCAAGCACGGTGACCGTCTATGACAGGGATGGGAACGCCGGGAAGCCTATTCATGCTGCCATATGGGTCTCCCTATACGCTGCCGTGGACGATCTCGACAGGGTCTACATAGCGAGTGTTGATCAAGACGCCGGACAAGTGGTGATCAAGATTTATGACTTTGATGGTCTGAACCTGAAGGAGAAATTTGAGTTTAATGCATTGAACCTGACACTGTATGATAATTTTTGTTCCCTGGTCTCTCTCTCTCCAACCATGCTCGCTTTTGCTTGTTCAAAAACTCTTTATTTTTTAAAAGTTGTTTTGTAAACTGGATCTGTTTTCTTCCGCAATTCTTTGAAAAATTATGTCACGAAAGATTGAGCCTTTAGACGCTGCTGTAAGTCACAACACAATCCTGAAACACAATAATACACGATAAAGCCGTTCTTCATTTATTTTTGAAGATAGTGATATACACGAGTCAATCATTAGAGGCATGCATACTCGGTTTTACAAGATTATGCCCGTAGTATAGAAGTAATACTAAGTGATTTATGAAAATATATATGAGAACAACATTCATGAAACTCCTCGTGTGTAATGAAGTATTTCATAGCCATACATTTGTATTCGATAAAAAAAGAATTTAAAAAGGCGTTCTCAAATATGCCACTGGCACACATTTTAGCTGGCTTTTGGGTCTCGGCGCGGCGCGCTGGGTCAAAATTAGCCCCCCAAAATTGTACGGTGTCTTCAAGGGGACGGATTGAAAATTATAAAGATACCATACATAAAATTCCTGAAAAATGTTCGAAAATTTCGACCCAGCGCGCAGCGCCGAAACACGACTGTAGCAAAAGGAAACGCGCGTGTATTAAGCAGAGGCAGAGTTTGGCCGTGGCAATTGTAGGGAACAAAACGGAATACACATAGAACCAAGAACACATTTTTCTCTTTTTTATTGAGTTTTCACATAAAATTTAAGCTTTATCGTCATTATGTAAGCAAACATATACAAACAACTTTGGCAGCTGAAATGTTCATTTAATTATAAACATCTTACAATAAGGGGATTGTTTGGTTTTCTGGCATCCATGTGTATAAAGAAATAATTTTCGCAGCCGTGTAAAATTAATGTTATTGATCTAAAGACTGTCATGGCTCAGTGGTAGAGCAGAGGTCTCGAAACTGGAGGATCCGGGTTCGAAACCAAGTGGATGCGCTAGTGCCCTGTGGTAAGGCATTAATCCTCATTACCCTCGGAGAGGACTTGAAGCTGTCGTTCCCCTGAATGCTAAATTACAAGCGTGCAATGCATTCTTAGCAGTCAGTTAAAATAAACCATCAGACTCAAACTCAAACTCAAATTATGGAAAGTCTTGAAAATGAACAAAATAAATAATGATGAATTATTGGAAATTTTTCCCATAAATGTTTGAAGATTACGCTGAGTACCGGGAAAGTATAATTTTTTTAGCATTCTTATTCTTTTTGTGTCACTTTAGAAGAATATCATAGAAAAAATTTCCCCTGAGAAGAATTGCTTTCAAAAGCCCTCATATTTAGAATATGAGAGAAACAGCTAAAATATTTGGATCAAACTTTCATGTCACATGTATTTATAGTCCCAAATACCCAATATTTTTTCCTTGTGCATATGAGTTTCAGCAAGATTAAGTCAATTTCTTCTCAATTTGGTGATTCCAAACCTCACATCATACACCCATTCCTATGGACTACCTAATGAACCGTTCATAAATTGATTTCAGTTTATTCAACAATGTAATTGCATGACCTGGGCCCTCTTGCATAAAAAGTTGCAAAAAAACGGAACTCAAAAAATTAAACGCAACTCGATTTTCAACCAGTCAGGATCGCGTATTTGGGACTTGCGATTAATTTTTTGAGTTGCGTTTAATCGCAACTTTTTATGCAAGAGGGCCCAGAACTAAATTTGATCCTAAAAAGGTGGAATTATATTTGATAAATATTCATAGTTCCTAACGAAATGTCATGCATACTTAAAAACGCCTGTCTAATGATTCGACAGTAAGAGATGCTCCTACTTCGCAAATCTTCAAGAGTCTCTTGAAAACGTACCCCATTTAAGAAACCTTAATTCAATTTAAACTGAGGAGCGTTTCATCAAGTGTCTTGTCAGTTGTCATATTGATAAAACATTGACTTTCAAACATTTTCAAAAAGACATAATTATTTTTAGAAAAAGTAGAGCAAGTAATTGCAATTAGACAAGGTAAACGTTTAGTTCACCAAGATAAATGGAAATCATTGAATATGTCACATGATCTGCTTGCTGAATTGTAAAACGCCTTTCATTTATATATGATTCATGATTTATTGTTCTTGAATGAATGCATGTATTTTATTTACTGAAAAGAAGCAACAGAATCCATAATGATAAAAAAAAAGTGTCATGTCAGTGATTTTTACCGACAACTGTTATAAGCTACTGAAATCCTTGCATCTGACTGGCTGAGAATAAATTTGTCGGTAAAAATCACTGACAAAACACTTGATGAAACGCTCCTCTGATTATCCATAATAATGGTGCGAGTTAAGGTATTTAAAAAAATTAATTATTTATGAGACCGATTACTGTATTAAAGTACAATGTAGCGTGGCTATTACTTACTTGGTCGTTATCAGTTATCATTTTTACGGAACTTATACTGGATGTAATTTGCTATTAGTAATCTGCTTATTTTTATTTTTATTATTTTTTTTTTGTATATTGGGTAATTTCCTGCTTATTTGTTTTATGATTATATATACCCTAGGAGATAAGGCGCCTTAATCAGAATTTTTGCGGGGGAAGGTTTGAAAGGTTTATCTAGGTTTGAAAGGTTTATCTAGGTTTGAAAGGTTTATCTAGGGTAAAGCTAACTCCAGGAAGCTCCAACGCGTAGGAGCTGCAGGTACAAATAACCGAAGTCTTCCTCGCCCATTAGTTTGGTAGGTCGCATCGCTTTATTTCGGCAGGTAAGATGAAAATTTGTACTTACATTTCAAGAGGATTACTGTAACTGTCCAGCAGGCACTTTGATTTCACGTTTTGACGATTATTTCGATGAAAAAATTGGAATTTCCTCTCCGAGCTGATCTTCCCCCGTACTGCACTGTCGATTCAACTGACTCGATCGGCTCGGCAAGGAAATTCCATTTTTTCATCGAAATAATCGCAAATCGTGAAATCAAAGTGCCTGCTGGATAGTTATAGTAATTCTCTTGAAATGTAAGTACAAACTTTCATTTTACCTGCCGAAATTAAGCTGTGCGACCGACCGAATTAATGCCATGGGCGAGGAAGATTTTGGTAAGTTGTACCTGGAGCTCCAACGCGTAGCGTTGGAGCTCCCTGGAGTTACGTTAAAGCCTGTCGAAGTCCCGTTTGCACACTAAAATTTCGACATTTTAAGAGAAATTATGCAAATGGTCAATTGGGGTCAAATTGACAAAAATGGCCTAAGTGGTCCAAACTGCGTGAATTCATTTTAGTGAGATTAATTGTTCTGAAATCAGCGCACATTTTTATATTGGATGTCAAAACCCAACGATTAATGGTTTCCGATTGAAAATATGGCCTGATTTCGGACAAACATAGAACTTATGATTATGAAACATTACTAGCTTTTAATATTTTTCCTCACTTTAAGCCACTTTAAACGCAAACGATTTCTGTCTAATTTGTTTCAAGGACATCTGAGGGAGTCATGTATTATTATTTTATATTTTCTCTGTAACTGTAATGGATTGAGAGCTTTTTTACAAGATCATGATTTTCTTTCATATGGTTGATTATAAATAAACATCACTCTTGAAATCATATTTTAGCCTAACCCTCACCCTGTAGGCTTAGACATGATATCAAATGTTATAAGAATACAGAGGAAAAAGGGATAATAACTGTTCGTTTAGCTAGTTATTCATGACATTGAAAAAATAATAACTGTCTCATAGTGACAGGGCTTGAAAAACAACAACAAACAAACCTGTACTAATAAATGCAAGAATACTCAATTCACAATGTGATCGAATATAACAATATATTTCTATTAAAATAGTCCTCTGTTCCTATCACACATCAATACATTTAAATGTATTAATCCTAACTAGAGAAATTATTATAGGATGTGTGACATAGAATGACAATTACTCAATGAATAATAGTGGATACGCCAGTAACATTGATGAATGTCAGCTAAAAACCTCCATTGGTCACGTGGTGGCGAGTCCACTAGTCGACGTAGAGCTGTTTAATATCCAAGACAGATTTCTGTGTAGTCGCCACCAGGGACGTGTCCTGTAGTAGAAAAACAGGAAAGAAAATAAGAACAGTATTTAGCGTCACGCAATTTCTACTAGTGCAGTTTGTAGGTAGTAGTAGTAGTAGCAAATCAGAAAATACTACAAAAATGTATTTCAGGTTATGTAATCTCTACTGTAGCAGTGGTGGTAGACTGGTAGTAGTAGTAGTAGTAGTAGTAGTAGTAGTAGTAGTAGCAGTAGTAGTAGTAGTAATAGTAGTAATAGTAGTAGTAGTAGTAGTAGTAGTAGTAGTAGTAGTAGTAGTAGTAGTTGTAGTAGTATAGTCAAGGATCGTAATTCCGAACAGATTGTATTACCGAACGTGTACAGTTAAGCGCCTAAAATGGGTTTTCATACGCGTGGGATTACGCGTATGAAAACCACACTATTGAAACAGAGGTTGTGTCTTTTACCCATAGGTTTCACACGTTCGGAAATACAGTACCTTTTTCAAGGGACCAAAACGCCGCGTCGTTGGGAAGGGGTTCACTCGGAAGGGAATATCGTATTAAATCTACGTTGTCTTTTTAAAATTCTATTAACTTCTTTTTCTGTAGGACTTTGAGCATTCATTATGTAAGTTTGACAGATATTCGTTTGATATTTTATTTGCTATCGTTGATTTTCTGCAAAGTGTTCGGACACTGGATGCACTACCATAATAGTAATAGTAGTAGAACATGAAAGAAAACAAAGAAGTGTTTCAGCTTACGCAATTTCTACTTCTGTAGCATTAGCAATAGAACCAGCAAAAAAAAAAAGAAAAAAAGAAAAAAAAAGAAGAAGATCCCCGCCCATGTCTCAAGCCAATCAGAGTTAGAGAACAACGGTCTGTCTTTCTATTCAGACAGGCGAAATATTAATCAACAGTAATGAAAGATTTTTGATAACGGACGGATCGAACTCTGCAGAGGGTTATCATACATATGGTTTATACGAATGACTTCATTATTATGATCTATCTGTACTCGATGTTGATTTGAGCAAATTAGAAAGAGAGAGAGAAAAAAAAATCCAAATTGCTGACAAAGACTGGTCATCGTATTTTCAAACTTGCTGACAGAGGTTTTTATCCTTAACCCCCCCCCCCCCCCCTCACAAGAAAAAAAGGGGGTTTATGAACTAGCCACACCCCAGGATGACATAATACATGGAACTACTCACCATGTCGTTCGTCGATTGACTCGCAGATTTCGTTATAGCGCCCTCTCTGTCTGAGGCGTTGGAAGGCATCGTTCCACCAATTAAAGTCACCAGTTCGCGGTTGTTGTGTCGTGTCATGATCGCAGCATCGCCTGCCACACAATTGTTCTCAAAATTGGCCGGTGAAATGCTTTTCAGCGATGTTGTGAACTGATTCAGAGCTTCGCCGAATGCCACGTCGATCTTATAGTATACACAAAATAACCTGGCGGTAAATCGATGCAGTTTACGGCGCCATAATATATGAGCAAGGCCTTAAGAAATAGAAAAGTACTGAGCGGAGGGGGATGTCTCATTGAGACCTGTACATCATCCACGTACACAAAAACGGATAACAGGGGTACTTTTTCAGCATTAGGCGCGTCATGTCAATAAGTTTCGCGCAATTTGTTGCATCTGCGCGTAGCCTGAATGTCATCAGAATGACACGTGCGCGCCACTGATCTCTGTAGAGATCAGTGGTGCGCGCGCACAGAATCAGTCTAAAAACGCAAAATATTTCATAACTAATTCGTAAAAAGGCCAGAATTCTACAAAACCAGTAGAAGTCAAAATAAGAAAGGTCAAACCTAGAACTCTTACTCTTTTAAGAAACCTTTTAACTGGTTAATTCCCACCATTAACAGCACTGCTAACCAATTAACAAAATTACCTTGTCACTGCGAGTCGATTACTTTCCCCATAGAAACACGTGTAATTTGGGTGCTCTACGTTTTTGTGAGGCAACATAAAAAGGCCGTTTTCAAACAAAATTGGCCAGAATTCTACATATGAGATGATTACATTTTTATGCTCAGCAGCTTCTTTGTTTCTTCAATATTCATATTCCTTTTTAACTGAATTAAATTGTTAAAAAGTGAAAAAGATATAAGTATTTTTAAAAGTTGAAATTTACGTTTTTCATGATTAATGTACAGGGTTCTATGGAGGGAATCGCAGAGGGAAAGTGATACGCGCGCGCGCATGGTTGAGAATGCAACACACTTTTTGGTATGAAGCCGGATCGCGCGTTTAGGGTATCGAAAACAGCAAAAGTCAAGAAATAAAAATAGGGTACGAAATTCAGAGGTGATAGGAAGAAGATCCGCAGAAAGGGGTATAAAAATCATAGATGTTAGACGGGTTTCCCTGTTTAGGGCATCAAAACTACTCCTACACGACTCCCGTTATTGGGTGCTTTTCGGAAAGTGATTTACGCGGATGATGTACAGGTCTCAATGAGACATGCCCTCCCCCCCCCCCCCGGGACTGCAATTACGTGATGTTATTTGGCTCTAGGGAATATCCACATACAAGAACCCGTTCCCTTTTCCCTATCACACAGTACGTTTTGTCATCCAGCCCTCCCCCAAATTAATCTTCCCACTCTTCCCCTTTTTCTCTCTTTTGGCATTGGAGAATTTTAATTATTGAGAATTATTTCTTTTGAAAAATAGTTTCGTCAATACGAAAATTTGACAACGACGGGCCCGTTAAAGATAGATGGCGATGATTCAATGAAAATGAGGCGACTGATAATGATAGTAACGATACTATTGGTGATGATGACGATGATTAAGAGTTGACGCTGATAACAGTGATAATGATAATAATAAAAATAAAACTAAGCCTATACTGACATCTCCGTTGAGGACTGCATCGATCATGAGATCAGCTGATTGGTAATGAAATATTTGGTCGGCGTTTAAAGAAGAGCCCTATATGAATGATGAGTGAGGGAGAGGGGAAAGGGAGAAAGAGGGAGTGAGAGAGAGAGAGGGGGGGGGGGGCAGGGGGAGACGGAGAAAGAAAGGGAAATAGAGAAAATATGATAGGAGGTCGAGAGTAGTGACCGAAAGAGAGAGAGAAGGGGGGGGGGGGGAGAAAGGGAGCGTCGAGGAAGATTACCATGAAGGTGGAAAAAAGAGAAAATAAAAATGGAGAGTGGGTAAAAGAGGGAGAGAAAGTGACATAAATGAAAAAAAAAAGTTTAAAGAAATACAACAATATTTAAGCTATATTATAACCGTTTTAAAAATGTAAGCCTACACACACACACACACACACACACACACACACACACACGACGTTTTGAATAATTATGACTATGTCACCAATACACCTTCGGTTCATATTTTGGATCAGAGAACCACTGGAATCGCTTTCAAAGGTGGGCAGCATGCCAGACATTTATTTTGTAGTCATATTGGGACACTTGTTTCTAGGCCCGGTGCACATGAGGCGTTATTTCACTACATCGTGACGGCAACTGATCGTTCACTTCAATAGAATTCATGTAACAGAAAGCAGTGAACAATAAGACCCTACATTGGCTGCGCTGGCATACCGAACACATATTACTCTGTCCACATTCATTGGTTCGTTTAGAATGCTACGCCAGTGTTCCGCCTAAACTCCATTTTCGGACAAATCAAAAAATGGCGTGACAAGAATAAAACTCAACGGTCTGTTCAAGCCAGAGGTTGGTTTCAAGTGTGAGGCTATGAGGAAGTATAAATATTGTGACAAAACAAGATTTAACACATATCTCTACGATGGGGCAGGTTGGAACACTAAGTGTACATAACAAGTTCTATTTTGTCCAATAACCCCCCGAGAAAAGATAGGAAAGGAATTCTTTTTAAGAAAAATGTGGGGCAATTCAGGACACTATGAGGTGAATATCTCCATGATACATGTCCCATTTTGCCCCCAAATCGTGGGGCAAGATGGGACACAGTTGTTGTATGACCTTCGTATGTGTCAAGTTTGTATGTTTTAATATGACGCATCATAAGTTTCATAAGACAGGCAAGGGCGTAGGCTGGTTTGGGCATGGGGAGGTGCACATCTTGGGGAGGTGGAACTAAAGTTTAGAAAATTAGAATAGATATCACATCACAAGTAAGCTTTTCCTGGACGATACAGTGTAGGTTATGTAGGTGTTTAAGTATTGTTCAGAAAATTATAAAGCTTGTGATTTGGTACCTAGCCTATAAGCTGCTTTGTTAATCAAATGATTGCTTACCTGATGTCAGTAATCGTTGAATCAGCAAAATATCATTCAACAGGTCAAAACTATTTCCAGTAAAAACATTTACTCTTGAAGATGGCTGGTTTTATTTTAATTTAAATGTCGATTTAATCTCAGCTTATGCTGAATTCTGTCAGGCCACATTGCCTCCTTGATTACAACATATCTAAATCCAAGATTATGATGCCTAGGAAGGTTCATAATGTTAGTTTTAAATATACTAATAATGGTCAAGGGTTACAAAGTACATCAACTGAGAAATACTTGGGTCTTGTGATAAATAACACTTAAAATTGGAATGATCATTGTACCGAATTACATGTAAAGTGCAATAGACCTTTTTGGTACATAATACGGAGGGACTGCGTTGACTGACCAAAACCAGTTTTAAAAACCCTTTACAGAATCTTTAGTACGCTCATGTTTGGATTATTGTTGCACAGCATGTGATCCATACAGAAACAAAGCGGTAGCCAACTGATTGTAAAGATTAAAAAAAACGTTATACGTAAGAATGTTGAACAAAGACTGGAGTAGTACATGTATAGTTACAACACTTTGTTACAAGAATTTAGTATGAATACATTAGAGAGTAGACGAAAGTACCTCCAACTTATTTTTTTAGTGTTATAAGCTTGTTAATGACATCACAGATATAGGACGTAATAACATGTGCAAACCTGCGAACAGAATTGGAAGAACAGATCATCATAACTTAAAGATGCATGTACCCAGAACAGCAAGAACAGATTATTATTATATGAACTCATTCTATCCGAAAACTACAAACGACTGGAACAAACTCCCTAAAAGTATAGTCAACATGAAAACTCTTGGCTTGTTTCAAAAAAGTGTTAAAAACCACCTCAACCTGCAGAGTTAAAGGCCAAGTCCACACTAATATCAAGTTGATTTGAAAAAGTAGAGTAAAATTAAACAAGCATAATGCTGAAAATTTCATCAAAATCGGATGTAAAATAAGAAAGTTACGAAATTTTAAAGTTTCGCTTAATTTCACAAAACAGTTATATGCATATCCTGGTCGGTATGCAAATGAGGGAACCGATGACGTCATCCACTCACTATTTCTTTTGTATTTTATCATATGAAATGTGAAATATTTCATTTTTTTCCTCATTATGATGTGAAACAAAAATTGATTCCTTACTGAACTTGTGGAATTGTCATTGTTGTAACATATTGTGATTCAAGGAAGAGCTTCCTTATTGTCAAATCTGCAAAAATTGAAATATTCTATAATTCATATAATAAAATACAAAAGAAATAGTGAGTGTGTGACACCATCAGCTATCTCATTTGCATATCCACCGTGTTATGCATATAACTGTTTTGTGAAAATAGGCGAAACTTTAAAATGTCAAACCTTTCTTATTTTACATCCGATTTTGATGAAATTTTCAGCATTATGCTTGTTTAATTTGACTCTATTTATTGAAATCAACTTGATATTGGTGTGGACTTGGCCTTTAATTTTACAAAAACCTATCATTGCATATATATCATCATGCAACTCTGTGCTTGAAATGTTACAATGTACGTTTTTCTGGCAATCATAGCTGGTGTGTATTAGTATGCCGGGTACCCATGCTTGTCAACAACAAAAAAGTCGAATGAAAGGATCAGATGACGTCTTTGGGGGAAAAGGGGTGTTTTTCAGTCTTACATTCGACGGTTTTGAGAAAACGGGGTGTTTTTCAGTCTTACATTCGACGTTTTTTTTTTTTTTTTTTGTTTCTTTTTTTAGAAAAATGGGTGTTGTACAGTCTAACATTCGACGTTTTTTGAGAAATATGGGGTTCTTCTTTGTTGGTACATTTTCCTACGCCATTTATGCCTTTTAAGGGTATATTTTACAATATCCTTTTAGAGGTAGAATTTGACACCAAGAATTACTTCCTTTTGGGTCCAGTTTTGAGGTGCTTAGACGAGCATGGGTACCACTTCAGTCCGCGAGTGACCCCCCCCCCCCCCCCCCAGGTTCCGGGACGTTTAAGTAATCTCTGTTTCGGGCGTCAGTTTCAGGTGTTATAGGTGCGAAAGGGTTTTAATTAACTATAAGTCTCGCGGTACTGTCGTCATGAGACAAGAATGGATTTGGCCGACCTCTATGGATGGCCTGACTTTTAGTATAAGGTTTGGGGCAGAAATCAAGACTAATAATTGTTTTACAGAATGTTTCGGGTCATGTGCCCCCTTGTTTTTGAAGCTGTTGAAAGGAGGAAAAAAGTTTTTTTTTTTTTTTTTTTTCAGGCGCGGAACTCCTATGCCTCCGGGGGGGGGGGGGTGTGCACCCCCCCCCCCAGCCTACGCCCTTGACAGGGACTGGTGTGGGATAAACATGATAAAATGAAATACCGAAATGCCTGTATTAAAATTGCTTCTTTTATACAAAAATGTAGTCTTTCCCATATATTAATCTCAGCTAAGCTTCTAATAATGCTTGCAAAGATTTACAATATTACCAATGTTATTGCATCCCAATTTACTTTATATCAACACTGAAGTTGTTTCAGTCGTTATATTCACCACTATGTTAGTGTAGCGGGCGAGGCAAAACTCATCCGAATTCCATCCATCCAGAAATCCAACTTTCTGATTGGTCAAATCGTTATATGTCACTGTGCTGTCACTCCTGGCGAAGAGGGCAACTGTGCCTCCCTTGTTGTAGGGCTCTGTGAAGTAATACGTCAGCTGGCGATCAAATGTTTGGACCCAACCTGGAATACATTTTTTAAAAATATATATAATACATGTATAGGGTTCAGGTGCTTAAAGAAATACATTAATCAAACATGATAAACACCAAAATGTACCCTTAAGTGGCCTATTTGATGTCTCTTCATCATTTGCTTTTCGATTTCTCTTATCATACACACCTATACAAAACCTGAAATACATGTAGGTTTAAAAAAAAAAAAAAAAAAAAAACTCGGTAGAATCGTCGAAGAATAAATAAAAAATTTCATTTTTAAGGTAATCATTTACAGTGTTACCCACAATACTGTGAATTTCGTCTTTTGGGTACATAAAACATCGAGTCTTTAGATTTCTACCAATGGCGTATTCAGTATAGAGTGAAACTGGTGTGCCCCCCCCCCCCCGAATTGAAAGGCGAGGGAAAATGTTTATGCAACTCACTATCAGTCAACAACTTACCAGTACATCCATCGTACCATCCACCCATCAGCCCCGGGCCACCCCTAGGCCGTTCACCCGCTTGGCTATCCCAGCAATTTTCGTAGATGTCATAAACCAGTCTGCAGTTTTTGTTAGCTATCGAACATACTGAAAGAAAGTAATATGATAAAAGAGAATTTGAAGAAGAAAAAATCAACCACATGAAAATGGGGAAAAATACTTAAGCAAATATTACCTACCAAGTTTAAAACACAAAGGTTGATAGTTAACGGGGCTACAAATATTTAAAAATCATTTTGCCTGTCCCTCCTCCAGCATATGATAGGCCCCCTATCCCTTATCCTATGTATCTGTATTTCCGCCCCCCCCCCCTCTCTCTCTCTCTCTATCTCATTCTTTATCCTTCTTATACCTCTTGCTATAAGTATTTCACTTCAGACGTTTCTTTCTCGGTCCCTCTTCCTTCTCCCCTGTCCATCCTCATCTAACCCTCCGCCTCCCCCTCTCTCTCTCGCTTTCTCTCTCTCTCTTCTTCTTCTTCTTCTATTCTTACCAGCATCCACAATGTCTGGACCGAATCCCTTGATGGTGTATGTTGTCTCATCTCTGTAACCATGGCAACAGAAACAAATTAAAGGAAAGGAACACTGAAATATTTATCATATTTTCCATATAAAAGGTGCACACACGAATGCATCACTGATCGCATGTCATGACACCAACACAGCATCATCATCATCATATGCGCGTACCGGGGGGGGGGGGGGGGGGGTGTTTTAGGTGTTCTACGTGTTTAAACAACCCCCTTTAAAAATGCTGATATCCCGCCCTTTTTTTCTTTTTTTTGCTTGTCAGAGAATTTTTGAGTAAAAATAGACCCCCCAAATTGCTGATAACCTTTTTTTTCTTTTTGCTTGTAGGAGAATTTTTGAGTAAAAAGAGACCCCAAGAATGCTGATAACCTTTTTTTTTTTTTCTTTTTTTCTTTTTTTTTTCTTTTTGCTTGTCAGAGAATTTTGGAGTAAAAATACACCCCTCTTTAAAAAATCCTGGGTACGCCACTGATCATCATCATCCTCATCATCATTATTATTTATTTTACCTTCATCATCATCATCACAGCAATCACCATTTTCACCGTGACTACCATCACCACTACTGCAACCAGCAACGCCACCATTATCACTAGCATCCTCATCACATTTACCTCGACCATCCCCACTGCAACCACCCACGATTATCATCATCATCATCATCATGCATTGAAACCACCACTGCAGCTACCACCAATACCACTAGTACCACCATACACTGCCGCCATAACCACCATCGTCATCACCATAATCATATTCACCGTAACCACCAAAACAATCGTCCACCCACCATTATCATTATCATGCACCGAAACACCAACGTTACCACGAAAATTTCTACTACCACCATGCACCATCAAAACCATCACCACCAGCATCATCACCATAATGATATTCACCGTAACCACCAACATTACGACCACCACTTTCACCATCATCTTAATTATCATCAACGTCGTCATCACCAACAGATTTTTCTCCTGGTGAACTTACAAATATTCCACTTTGTCGTCATAGTGACCTATGGCAAACAACCAGACCTTGCCATCGCTGTTGCCTAATTCAAAAAATAAAACAAAACAAATGATTATTGATTGTTTTCCACTGTGTAAATAGCTCTGCCCAAGAGTACAATGTTAATTTGTTGATGCCTTATAACCCTTCCAGATGCTTAAGATCACCCGATTCTAAATTGTTTGTTGTTCCGAAAACTAAGAAACCACGGAGGGATCAGTCATTTGCACATGATGGACTTTACCTATGGAATCATTTACCACAAGATATTCGTAATATTTCAGACGTAGATTGCTTTGAAAATGACCACAAAACTTATTTGTTCAAAACTGCTTTCCAGTAGATTTACTGTTACGTTGTCGCTGTTCTATTTCTATGTATTTTCATGTACTATTTTTTCTTCTTCTTTTCCTTCTTCTTCTTTTTCTTTTCTTCTTCTTCTTCTTCTTCTTCTTCTTCTTCTTCTTCTTCTTCTTCTTCTTCTTCTTCTTCTTCTTCTTCTTCTTTTTATTCTACATTGCGCCTTGAGCACATTAGTCATGTGGAGTTGGCGTATCTTAAATACTCTATATTATAATTATCATTATTAAAAGACAATGACATATCATCATTTTTGTATATAAGTTGGCATTTAGTTTTCTGGAAAAGAATCTCATCAATAACGATAACGACAATTATAACTCTAAATAATTTCCAAATCCATCCCCTCTTGTTCGTGTGGAAAATGAATCGGAAATCGTTGTTGTAGGTCAGACCTCAACAATTTATGCTAATGAGCATCCCTCTACAATTTTATCGTCTTATCGGGATCGCTCAGCGAGCAATATTTTTAGGACAAGCCTCAACAACGATAATTATCTGCAGGTCAATTATTGCACTCCGTCGATGGGAGTTCAATGTCAGAAGAAGGGATAGAGGTCGCATCCATGTTTGATTTGATAGAGCCGCGAAAATCGTTGAGGTCTGACTACTTTTATCGTTATCGTTATCGGTACAGTATACATGCATATAGTTTATCGTTAACAGTTAGGTCTGACCAGGCCTTTATGCACAAGTCCACATTTCTATATATCACGAGTAGCTTTGATATGCATAGGGCAGATTAAAAGCCCTTTCTTATACAATGCCTGGACCCTACTGAGTTGCAAGCACATGACCCAATCCCTTTTAATTATACTATTGAGCACCCACTGCATGTGTATCAAAGTTGCTCTATATATTTTCCCTAAGTGTAGAATGATTCAATTTTTTCAGTTCAAGTTAACTTTTGTTTTCTTCCACTGATTTTGAGAACATTCAACATCTGATGTTCTCTGTAGGTTCCCATGGTAAGTGAGTATTCACTTCTCCAAAATTCCTCTTAACGCCCCATAAGTGGGTTATTTTCCTGAAAAAATATATCAACAGCCTTTTCACCATGTTCACAGAGGCTCCCACATGGTGTTACCGAAAGCCTTCAATTGTGAGAATTTGAAATCATGGTAATGCAATGAAGAAGATACGATCCCAGTAACCCAAAATAAGTCTGAATGATGTTATTTTGCAGAAACTAGTGATTTTGGTAAGAAAGCGGGATAATACGCCGCTTGTTTACATGCAGAGCTAGGCTAATTGTATTTTTTCGCTAGTCCATAAAGCTGACTAATAGAGCAGAAAGTTTTTAGAAAGTAGGGACGTGTCACCTTTGCAAAACAGTGTACACTTTGCCAATAAACAGCTCTCACAGAATAATGACAGTTTGCCCTGTAATTCTTTGGTTCCCATATACAGTATAGTTCAAATATCAGCTTTGAATATTATTTCTGGAAAGAGATATTGCACTCTCTAACCTATATACTGCTAATTTGTTTGGTTTTCTCCAGAATTATGAACTGGTGTAGACAGGGTAGATGCAGGAGTGCAACATGATAAAGTTAAACATGGTTTAAATTTCTTGTAATAAAGCTAGTGAACGTACTCGCATGCATGCGGTTACATCCTGTCTATTTTCCCTTTATGGTATATACATTGTCATCTTGAATATCTCATACATGATTCTATGTCTGTTTACAAATTATATTTTCGGTAATTTTTCGCCTACAAACATAAATGTCTCAATGTTATCATCATTAAAATTACATATTTCGTACCTTAGCGATTCCACAAAAAGTATTCACTGGCCAAAAATAATTAAATTGGTGATAACTCCAGAAGTATTGGTGGTAACATTTAAGGTAAATTTCACCTGGCCCTAATATCAAGATATCTTCAATAAAACTAGATTGAAGTAACAGACTGAATAGGATGTAGAAATCTCGAGAAAAAATAGGATGCGCCTGTAAAAAAAAGAAATTAGTACACAATAGCAGAATTGAAAGGCAAATATGACCATAATACAAGTACTATATGTGGATAATAACATGCAAAGGAATGGCAATATAAGCTAAAGCTTGAAGCGTTGCAACACCTTTTGATTTTTTTAAATAATGCAAAATAAAGGAAACTAACAAATGACTAATCATGACACTAACAACAAAGTTGTTGAAACATGACACTATTTACAAAAGAACATGAAAACAAAAATATATATATATATATATATATATATATATATATATATATATATAAAGATGGTAGAAAAGAGACAGTAACCTTTACTATTTTAACCAAATGTATCTTGAAAATGCAATTTGGAGATGCCATATAACAAAACGAAAAATTTTCAAATGAGAATGCGAATGAGAAAGGGATGAGGAGAATCACATGATAACAAAACAATTCTATATACATTAATCGCATCTTTGAGATAGGCATGCGCTTAACCGAATTTTAAAGGAATTTGCGGCTCTCAGTAAGTTACGATTGCCAATTGCTAAATTATTCGAAACATCTGGACTTTTATGCCTCACAGATTTATGAGCCAATTCCGTGCGGGGATTGAATAAATGTATATTAGCTGCTTGCCTCGTGGGACAAGAGTGAAAGTCCGTGTTTCGCCGAAACATGTTAGAAAAGGAAATGGGAAAGAGATTGTTATTATAACGATACATAAAGAGGGAAGTTTAAAGAACATTAATGTCACTGACCCAGCAGAACACACTATTCAGTTTGATATAGAGAGGGCGTGTATGATCAAATCTAAACAACAGTTTTGTGATGACAGGTATAAGGTTAGTCGGTAACGTCTAATTATGCACACTGTTTCATTCCTTTCGGCATTTATGAAATGCAACTTAATGTCTTGGTGGACTTCCTCTCAAAGATTGTACTCTGTAAAAACAAAATCAAGTGATCACTGACTTGACTCCTCGATGGAGTGAAAATATAGTGAAAAAGGAGTGAAAATCACTCTTTTCATTTTAGAAAGCACTTTTAAAAAAATAAATCGAAATTCACTCATAAATAAGTGATCACAGAGAGTGGTTCCCGGGGAGTGAAAATAGAATGAAAATAACCTTTCTTTTTAGAGAGAGAGAGAAATACTACTTACCTCCCGATGACGACCCACCCGACGATGACCGAGTGTAGATGTTCATCGTCTGTCCAGCCCCGCCCCTTGATTGGGACAGACTGACGATGCCGAGTATCAAAGCGACGACGTTCACGACAGCCACGCAGCAGACTAGTATCACAGTTATGAGGTTTCTATCTTGGGCCATGATGGACACATTGAAGGGAAATCCAACCTTGACTATTTTCTTATTCCTACTATAATGGAGCGTAACTTCTTGATTAATTTGATATAAAATTTACCAGAATTGGTCCGCTTGAAGAAATTTACGCAGTGATTTAGATCTATAATATCTTTAAAATAACAGGTCCTCAAAATCAAGGCGTGTCCGAAGTGCAGGTTGGTCAACACTCATAATATTAATTATTATGGCGAACACGTAACCCATTTTTTGTATGGCCTTTTATTCAATTTCTTGATATTTGTAAATATATAGAATTCGGCACCATAGAATGTTTGTTTGAATTTCTTCTTAATACTACCTTTCCACCTCAGTCGCTCTGTATGGTTCTTGAAAAGGAGTGCCGTTTGTAAACACGTTTTGCTTGGGTCATCGGTCATGCACAATTATTGGTCGAGTACACCGCCGCGGCCCTTCGCTTTTACATGGTCTTTCTCTCATGCAGGTCAAGTTGCTCGCCAGCTTGACACCCGTTGCTCAAATGGGGTAATATGGTGACGCAAAAATGCGTCAGTGACTGGCGTGCTGTATGACGCGATATGTGAAAGTGACATTGTACAAAAAGTTAATTAAAGATCAAGTGCACAAACACTGCAAAGAATTACTGGCGTACGCACTTATTGCATTTGTAGGCTATATTGTGCCCGTTGCACACATATTCCTTCATATTGTCTTCGTGAGGCGAAAAATGGCCGATGGCACCGATGATCACACGAAATAAAGACGAAGATGACACGATTTGACAAGATGTCCTCACGATGGCCTTATGAAGTGCAAAATGGACACACGAATTCAACACGAAAATGAACCTTCGCAAGGTCTTCTGGCAATTTTTTGGCATGCCAAAGATTTTGCCACCGCTCATGAAGTTGCTGCCGGAGCCTGAGAAACTCCACCGGCGGTCATACGATGGCTTAAGATGCCCTGACGAATGGCCCGGTGTTTATATGACCAGAGCCGAATTTGAACATTTCCTTTATCGTGTGTCCATCCTTGCTCAATTTCGGGACAGTGTGACGCCTGCATAATATCCGATCAGCAATTGAATTTCCAACGCGTACGGTCGGCTGAAGGTTTTATACCATCGGGAGGTCACATGACGCCTTCATAACCTAATTCGAACGCATCGTACTCTCATTACGACGTCGTGTAGCCATCGTGCGGCCTTCGTGTGTTCTTCAGGTAAACTTTTGATAAAAATTCACATCATCGTGTGTGGTTCTGGTGCCATCGTGTGACCTTCTGTAGGCATCGTACTTTGCTTCGGCTGTTGATTGGCTGTTGACCAAGTTCGGGGCCAACTTCGCGCGAAATTGAAAATTCTATATTCGTATGGCCATCTTGTCTCAAGTTCGGGACAGTGTGACGCCAGCATATGATGTCACTATCGCATGGGCGTCAAAGACCGCGCTAGTCGCAGAGCAGACATACGTCAGCAATAAGTTAATAAGGCAATTTTATTTTCCATTCTCTGTACATGTTCTATACGTATAAATTACTTGAACTTGGAATTATTTTTAAACTTTAATTTTTGAATATTTATACCGTATTTTAACACATTTGACCTTTTCTTGATACATATTCTTCTATGATAGTGTTATTCTATTCTTGTTGTGTGTGGGTTTTTTTATTTATTTTTTTTTTGGTATTGATGCTATTACTTTTCATTGTTCTTTGTTTTATAAATGTATGTTTGTATATACCAATGTCATTTTTGTGATATTTTTTTTCATCAAATTCGCAAGGTTCATTAATGTATTTGCATTGTTTCACACGGCACCGATGGAAACCAGTCTTATAACTGCTTGTGCTTTTTAACCGTGCATGTATAAATAAAAATATCAAATAAAATCAAACCGAAATCGCGCTTCATGTGTGATCGGCATTAACCCCGTTTAGTGATGACTGTATTACACTCCACAACATTTTGTATCGCAATTTATTAATAATCACAGCAGCAAAACTTCATTTAGTATCCTACACTGTAATGCAAGAAGTCTCAATAAAAACTTTGAACATATTGAAAATCTACTGTACACCCTAAAGAATTTTCCTTTCTCTGTAATAGGCATCACCGAAACATGGCTGAATAAATATTCCCCTCCCCTATTTAATATAGATCAATATACAATGCTTCGAACAGATCGTGCATCAGGTAGAGGAGGTGGTGTTGCTTTATATATTAATGACAAACTCAATTTCAAATCAAGGCCTGATGCTCACATTGAAGGAATCGAATCAACTTTCATAGAAATTGAAAATAATAATGAAAAAAATATTATTATCGGTGCAATATATACGCCCCCAAACAGTCACCTTGAATCATTCTATGATAATCTTGAAACATCTTTGAATATACTATCTCAAGAAAATAAGGAAATATACATATTAGGTGATTTCAATATAGACATACTACCTTCCCAAATGAGTAACAACGGTACGACTTTTCTAAATATATTATCCTCATATGCATTATACCCTCAAATAAATAAACCAACTAGAATAAACGCTACTTCCGCTACCTTAATCGACAACATATTCACAAATGCACTAAACAAAAACTTAAACAATGGCCTTATACTCTCAGAAATATCAGACCATTTACCAATATTTTCATTATATTATAAATCCCGTTTTAGAAACAAGGATGTTGAAAATATCATGTATAGAAAATTAAATTCTGCTAATATCGAATGTTTTCAAAATAGCCTAAGAAATGAAGATTGGACAGAGATCTATGATATCAAAGATGCAGAACAAGCATATGAATGTTTTAACCGCAAACTTTTATTTTACTATAACAACAACATACCGTTAACCAACAACCGACCATCCCAGAAAAAATTAAAAAACCGTGGATTACTAAAGGAATAATGACATCTATTAAGAAGAGAAATCAACTCTATAAATTATCTATTCGCAGTCCGTTGGCTCGAAACATAAATAATTACAAAAAATATCGTAATGTGTTAACCAACATAATAAGGACTTCACGGAAACAGCATTATTCACAACAATTAGAAAAAGCTAAAGGCAACATGAAATCAACATGGAATATAATAAATGAAATTATTGGGAAAAAAAAAATCACTCGCAGACTCCAAAACTTATTGATAATGGTCATGAAATCAAGGACCCTACAAAAGCGGCAAATTTATTTAATTCATACTTTATCAATATTGGTCCAAACTTATCTTCTAAAATTGATAGCAACAACACTCAATTTAAGCGACTTCTTTCTAATTCCTTTGAAAAAAGCATTTTTCTCAAACCAACTGATACTACTGAAATTATTCATATAGTTAAATTGTTAAAATCTAGTAACTCATCCGGTTACGACGAAATTAGTACGAATCTTCTAAAGAAAATTATTGACTTTATAAGTACTCCTCTCGCATATATTTTTAATCTATCTATAGCCTCTGGAATTTGCCCAGATTCACTCAAAATTGCAAAGGTTATCCCTATTTTTTAAAAAGACGATCCCACGTTAGTAAACAATTACCGTCCAATATCATTATTACCAAGCATTTCAAAAATTTTAGAAAGATTGATGTACAATCGACTGTATGAATTTTTAACTAAACACAACCTTCTAAATCCCAACCAATATGGCTTCAGAAAACACCACTCCACCGATCTTGCCCTAGCCCAATTATATGATAAAATTACTAATACTTTGAATAAAAATGAACATATCATTGGTGTATTTATGGACCTGAGTAAGGCCTTTGATACTTTAGATCATCGGATTTTAATTCATAAATTACAATATTATGGTATCAGAGGAACTGCGCTCTCATGGTTTCAGAATTATTTATCTAATAGACAACAATACGTAGTATACAATACAAAATCCTCAAATTATCAAAAAATAACATGTGGCATACCCCAAGGATCTATCCTTGGCCCACTTCTCTTTCTCATATACATTAATGATATCACAAATTCCTCCACTAATCTAACATACATGCTTTTTGCCGATGACACTACTCTTTTTTGTTCTCACACCGAACTTGACTCATTAATAAACAAAGTTAACAATGAACTCCAAAATGTTTCAATTTGGTTTAAAACCAATAAATTATCCTTAAACATAAACAAGACAAATTTCATACATTTTAATAAAACACATAACCAAATCGATTTACAAAACAAAATTTTTATCGATGGTCTACCTATATCTAAAGAAACAAAGTCAAAGTTTCTTGGAGTGACTATTGATGAAAACCTAAGTTGGATACATCACATAAAGAATATCAACACCACCATATCACGAGCTGTCGGCATTCTATTCAAACTTAAATACATTCTACCAAATAATATACTCTTTATGCTTTATAACACATTAATTCTCCCCCACATATCATATTGCAACATGATTTGGGCAAATACTGCCAAATACAAGATTAATACAATACTTTTACTGCAAAAGAAAGCACTACGTATATGCACGGGCTCACACTACAGAGCGAACTCCGACCCGTTATTCCATAAACTCAACACCCTTAAAGTCTCTGACATAAATACACTCCAAATAGCCCTACTTATGTTTAAAGTCTATATACATCAAGTTCCATCTCCACTTAGCGATATGTTTATGCTCAACAGAAGTATTCACTCATACCCAACCCGTTACGCTAATAATTACCACTTAAATAATCCTAAAACTTTGTTAGCGCACAAATCTATTAGACATACCGGTCCCGACATATGGAATTCACTACCAGATGCAGTCAAGTCACACACTACTCTCTATTCTTTCAAGGCAGCCGCCAAAAAGTACATCGTCAAACAGTATGATGACTCTGGGCGTAAATGACATATTACATCTTCTTTTCTCCTCTTTCTCCCTCTTTCTTTCTTCATCCTTTTCTCTCTCTCTCTCTCTCTCTAATATCTCTTCAATACAGTCCGCTTTTCTACTTACCATCATCTTCTATTTATGTTTTCTTCCTCCATACATCTCATCTCATCCCCATCCTTAATTGACTTCTATTACTTTGAATACAACGAAAAGTCTTTTTTCTTCTTTCTTTTTTTTCAATATCCCCCTTTCTTTAGTATTTCCAATTTTTTTGTATAGGATTGTCACTCCATCAAGCTTTGCTTATGTGACAATCCTTCTTTATGATTCATTTACGTTAATTATACTTGCAATATTACTCTATTTGATAATGTATTGATATTTGTTTATTATGTTGTAATTCAGTTTGTAAAATATGTTTGAAGAAAAAAAGGATCATAAAGATAAATAAATAAATGAAATCAAAAAAATGTATAAGTGATATGATATATTAAGTTCGATTTTGGAGGAGGTTGTTCCACAGTAGCTTGCCTTTTACCTGAAAGATCAAGCGCAGGTCATTGCACTCAATAAGGTCCAGTCTGAGTAATTCCTCACCCTTGTGGAGTACCACAAGGATCCGTCATATTAAAACACATAGACAACCAATAAAAACATTTTCCCTTATTGAGTTTTCACAATTTCCTAAAATGACCATCACACACACACACACACACACACACACCCACACACACACACACACACACATATATGTATATTTTGTTTGTTTGTTTGGTTGGTTTTATTTCTGCGTTCAAATATAAATTAATCAAATACATTTCAAGCAATAACAAATACATACAGTGAAATTTTACAAAAGAAATTGCATTACGAAAGAATCATGTAACAATAATATTATACAACAAGAACGTAATAAACATACAAATAAGATTTTTTTTAAATATAGATATACAGTAAATATTTTTCAATAAATTGGAGAGATAATTTTGAACGCAGGAGACCGCCATCGTGAGCGGTTAGGCTGGAGATTGATGGCGGCCTCGTAAAAAAAAAGGATTTGACGACATAACTCTCTTGGAGAAATTGAGTGATCAAGTGGGTGCAGTGCAATTGCAGGTGTGGGTGCAGCAGTTGCATGATAAAGAAATAGGATAATAAGTTACAGTTCTGTAGTTGGCGTTATACTAATTTGAAGGGTGGGGAGCGTATGATTCTATTATATGTCGCTTAAGTGTAGCTTTCAAGGAGAAAATGGTTGAACAAGACTTTATGTTGTTGGGGAAGTTGTTCCAAATGTCCGGACCAGAATGTCTGATAGATTTGTGTGTTATTGATAATTTGGGATTTGTAAGATGGAAGTTTCCAGATATGCGAGTAGGGTACGAATGAACAGAAGTATTAAACCTAAACATGTTATGAAAGGATGGTGGAAGTAAATTATTAATGTACTTGAACATAATGACTGCTACTTGAATAGTGTTCAAATCGAATATTTTTAGTGTTTTAAGTTTACAGAATAAAGGATCAGTGTGAGCTAAGAAATGTGATCCTGTACAAATGCGTATGGCTTTCTTTTGTAGTTTAAAAATAGATTTAATTTTTGTCGAGCCACAATTTGCCCATACAATATTACAATATGTTATATACGGGAGAACTAGCGTGTTATATAGCAGGAATAAGGTTGCGTGGGGTAAAATAAACTTTAGTTTAGAAATTATTCCAATGCTTTTGGAAATGCACATTATAACGTGGTGTAAATGCTCATTCCAAGTCAGAGTTTCGTCTATAATTACTCCCAAAAACTTGGACTTAGTCTTCTTCTCAAGTGGCATGTTATCGATTTTGATATGTATCGGTGTTTCTGTATTATGAGAATAATGTTTAAAATACATGAAATGAGTCTTTTTTATATTAAGAGAAAGTTTATTGCACTTAAACCAGTTTGATACTTTGTCAATTTCACAATTCAAAGTATTGTTTAAAGATATGAGGTCTTTGTGAGAATAAAAGATATTTGTGTCGTCGGCAAATAAAACAAATGAAAGAAGGGAGGATGCATTAATGATATCATTGACATAAAGAAGAAATAATAGTGGGCCTAAGATGGAACCTTGAGGAACACCACATTGAACTAAAAGAGGATCAGAATCATACCCATTGAATGTAACGTATTGTCTTCTGCTTGTTAAATAATCTCTAAACCATAAAAGTGGCTGACCCCGAATTCCATAATGACTGAGTTTGGAAAGAAGAATGGAATGATTAAGTGTATCGAATGCTTTACTCAAGTCACAGAATATACCTACAACATGCTCTTTGTTAGCTATGGCATTTGTAATTTTGTCATAAATCTGAATTAATGCTAGGTCAGTTGAGTAATTTTTCCTGAATCCATATTGATTTGGAATAAGTATCTTGTGTTTAGTGATAAATTTTTGTAGCCTATTATAAACGATTTTTTCTAAGACTTTGGATATACTTGGAAGTAGGGAGATCGGACGATAGTTACTAATTTCGAGGGGATCGTCTTTTTTGAAAATGGGATTGACTTTAGCTATTTTTAATAGATCAGGGAAAACACCTTGTGATAACGAGTGATTAAATATGTGAGTTAAAGGTTTTGCAAGTGGGTAGATTATTTCTTTTAGGAGAGACATACTTATTTTATCGAAACCGTAAGATTTTGAGCTATATATATATATATATATATATATATATATATATATACTCAAACACAAACACGGACACACACACACTCACACACCCTCACACACATTGACTTGTGCTTTATTTCAATTCCTTTCCAGAACATGAATGGATAACAGTCAACTGTACATATTAGAGACATCGGTTCCAAAACATGCTATATCTATGTTTTTTATCGAAATTGATCCCCCCCCCTCACTTTTTTTTTTTTTTTTGGCATGAAAATAATCATTTTCAGTATAGCTACATTAAAAAATCCCAAAAATTGAATTTTATATGACAATGTAAAACAATCTGGCCATAAAAAATGAGTTTGGTCCCAAATCATGCTACTTCCATTTCGGTTCCAGAACATGCTACACCCATAAAAACATAAAACTGACCTTCACTTTCCCTTACGGTAAAATATGGTTTGCTGCACTGTGGACACTCTGTGAATGGGGATCAAGACAAGTTATCTGTTCCGCTACATCCATTAAAAAAAAATAATGATGATAAAATAATCCCCTTAATACTTGGATTTTAAAAAGGATTTTATTATCCCTTAGCACTATAGAACAAAGTTTCATTTTAAATCGATAATGCAAAATAAGAGAATTAAAAATGTTTGTTTTTCTCAAAAATTAGGAGTGAAGGATTAGCATGTTTTGGAACCGAACTCTTCATATATCCCATAATTTCTCAGTTTAGGTTCTCACATTCACAATGCACAATGAAGTTCAATATTGATTCAAAAATGCCTCTAGTTGTTTACTCATAATATATTTGTATTTTTTATTATTTTTTCATCTTGTATTTTCTCATTTATTATAACAAAAAAGGACTCATGACTTTGAAATTCACAATCATTTCTTGATTTACCATGATTATCAGAGCACAACTTTGCATTGCATTATGCGTAGTTTTCAGATACGACATCATACAATGATATTATAGCCTAAATCTATGCCCTGTACGCATATGTCAAAGGTTTAAAGCATAAAAGAAGGGGGAGAATGAAGATAATCATTTTCTTTGTTGATTCATTTAATTATTTTAAAGACCTAAGGCTAACTAATCTAAAAGTGACGCTTTAATAACGAAATCCCCATTTTAATATTCTAATAACAGTAACAGAAAAAAATATATATCATTAACCCATTGACTACTAATTTCAATGGGTTAATTCTCAATTTGAATATATTTCTTATATTACAGTAATTCAATGAAGTCTTACATTACGTTGCCATCACCTTTTAATGCTATATATTCAAAAGTTGCAATTCTAACTGCCGCAAGGCGGCGTAATTCTAGACATCACTTAGAAATTTTAAGATAAAGTAGAAATCGCAGTCACTCAATGGATAGCATAATGTGTATGCCAGTAACTTTGACGAATGTCGGCTTCAAGCTACATTGGTCACGTGATGGAGTGTGCACCAATCAACACTAATACCCAAGGCAGATTTCCGTGTAGTCCTGACCGGGGACGTGACCTGTGGGAGATCATGAAAGAAACAAAATAGTTCCGGGTTACACAGTTTTATGATAAAAGGGCTACATAATATTGAAATCTCAAATCGTCGTTCATGCCCCTCATTCATGAAATGGAAAACCAAACATGCGTTTGATTTCTTTGTTTTGTTATTCGGGCATATTTTTGATTTGCATGGTTATATTAGGCTTGCGGGAGAGCCCCCCCCCCCCCCCCCCCCCCCCCCCCCCGAATGACACACAACTACTGACCATGTCGCTCTTGGATTGACTCGCAGATTTCGTTATAGCGCCCTCTTTGTCTGAGGCGCTGGAAGGCATCGTTCCACCAAGTCACCAGTTCGCGGTTGTTGTGTCGTGTCATGATCGAGGCACCGCCAGCCACACAATTGTTCTCGAAGCTAAGTAAGAGGTTAAATGCGTTTAAGCGAGGTCGTGAACTGATTCAGAACTTCGCCGAATGCGACGTCGATCTTGAGAAAAAAAAGAAAGATATGAATTATTTAAGGAATAATCATCAACATTTCTCAGTAAATGTTTTCTCTTCGTTGAAAGTAAGAAATTCTAAGTGGAAAAAATCATTGACTAATATTACGAACAAACGAGTAGTTGCTTATCATTTTGCTTGTGGTGATGAAAAAAGATGATTATGATGATATTGTTGATGATACAATGAAGATTATGATGATGATATTGACATAATATCGAACAAGGGGGGTTTACAGACCTCTCCATTGTTAACTGCATCGATCATGAGATCTGCTGATTGGTAGTGAAATATCTGATCGGCTCTCAAAGAAGATCCCTGTAAACGTCAATGAGAAAGAGGAAGAAAGAGAAATGAAATTCAGAGCCTGCTGCTATCAAGCTTTCCCCTAAAATCTCCTTTAAACTTCTCATGTGTGCAAATGTTTAAAATGATTAGTACAA
This sequence comes from Heliocidaris tuberculata, assembly GCA_025618425.1. NCBI lineage: Eukaryota > Metazoa > Echinodermata > Echinoidea > Camarodonta > Echinometridae > Heliocidaris > Heliocidaris tuberculata. The sequence continues at coordinate 16,447,504 of CM046852.1, forward strand.
ACCTATAATCACATCCCAGTTCACTATTGTCTCAAAATGAATAATAAATGGAATTGTTTTGATCGTCATATTCACCACAATGTTAGTGTAACGGGCAAGGCAAAACTCGTCCGAATTCCAGCCATCCAGAAATCCAACTTTCTGATTGGTCAAATCGCTGTACGTCACTGTGCTGTCACTCCTGGCGTAGAGGGCGACTGAGCCTCCCTTGTTGTAAGGCTCTGTGAAGTAATACGTCAGCAGGCGATCGAGGGTTTGGACCCAACCTGGAACATAATAAAAAGAAAATATAGGGTTCAGAAACCAAAGGAAATGCAGTAATTTAACTTATAAAACGCTAACATATACTCTTTAGTGCCCCTTTCGTCTTTTCTCCATCATTTCCTTTTACATCTGTGTTATCATAGCCTACATGAACAGCTTTTGGGTAAAATCGTAGAAGAATAATTCAACAACTTTTTGTTATTGTTCTTGTTGTTGAAAGATACCACTTTTGGGGTTATCCAGTCTTTTATTTTTCATTTCTGCCAATGGCGTATCCAGCATAATATATTGAAGCCGGCTCCCCCCCCCCCCCCCAAGTTTGAAGGCACAGAAAAAGACTCAATACAATTTGCAACTGGTCCACAGCCCGCGATATTGGCCAGATATCCTACGCTATGACCCCTCCCGTATAAAAGGGGAGCCCTATTAATACGCAAATTCTGGCTACGCCATGAAAGCCTACGATTAGAAACATTGCTGAAAGATTCCCATCTATTTAACTAAAGGAGAATTAACGATATAATAATGAAAAGTAGATAAATTGGTTACCCGTCCTCGTGTTTCATAACTTTCTAAACAATAACCGGGCATGCATTTTCTTTTTTTCTTTTTTTTTTCTTCTATTTTTCCCTGTGTCCTCTGTGTCATGCATTCATTGAAACCTAAGGCATTAAAAAAAAAAAAAAAAACCTGGTGCAAAGTGAAATAAAACAAAATAAGATCTGGTATCCCTAGAGAGTTTTTTTTTCTTCTAATTTCTAACTCACCCGTGCATCCATCGTACCATCCACCCATGAGCCCGGGGCCACCCCTAGGCCGCTCACCCGATTGGCTATCCCAACAGTTCTCGTAGATGTCATAAACCAGTTTGCAGTTCTTGTTCGCGATAGAGCACACTGAAAGAGATAATATTATAACAGAGCGTTTGAGAATTAATGTAATCTGGAGCAAAAAAGGCCAACAGTAATTTATCAAGTTCAAATATCTCTTGGAATTAAGCTTTACGATTTTCTAACCATTGATACTTCATGTACTTATACAGTTTGAAATCATTAATGAATTCATTTTGCATCTTTCTCCCCCCCCCCCCCCCGGGGGGGGGATATCAGGGGGAGAAAGAGACAAAAAATCTGTATTTCCATCCACCCCTCCCTTCTCTCTCTCTCTCTCTCTCTCTCTCTCTCCCTCTTTCACACTCTCTCCCTCTCTTCTAATCCCTTCAGTTCTTTCTCCTTCAGCATGTTCAGTTCCCTTTATCCCAACCGACCTTTCCCACTCTCTCTTCTTACCTGCATCCACAATGTCTGGGCCGAATCCCTTAATGGTATATGTCGTCTCATCCCTGTAACCATGGTAACAATACGAAAAAAAGGATAATAGACATAATTCATTTTACTACAAAAAAAACAACAACAAAAAAACACACATACAATTTCAAAAGCATCCCATTAGTGCGTTAATCATGTTTAATGATCACCACAACCACCACCATCATCGTCGTCGTCGTCGACTCGTCATCATAGACATCACGTTATCATCACTGCCGCCACCTGCTCATCCACTACCACCGCTAATGCCACCATTATCATCATCATCAATACCACCACCTCCACCATCACCAAGTTGAACATCATAATTACCATCACCAGCATCACCATGCATAATACAATAACCACCAATACGATCGTCATCATCATCATCATCATAATTTATTCCAGGTCCACTCCGTGTACACTTACAAATATTCCAGGACGTCATCATAGTGACCAATGGCAAACAACCAGACCTTGTCGTCGCTGCTGCCTATTTCATTAAAAAAAAAAAAAAGATATTGAAATCTTCGTTCATCATTCGATATAGGTAAAAAGTTCTTGGGATTAAAAAAAATGGTTCTGGACTACATCTCAAAAGTATGTATTCCTGTACAGTACGACAAACAATAAAAATCGCCTGTAAAAAAAAAAAAAAAAAAAAAAAAAAAAAATGGGTCCTACCAGATGGGAGTCTGTACTACGGCCCCTATCAATTCAATGAGAAATTCGGTACTTGCATTACGGCCGTGAGGTTCTAGTAGTTTAAGGAGAAATCCTTAATGGACGAGAAGTTTTAGAGAGATAAAGACGAAATGCGCTTATCATTATCCTTGCTGGGGGCGCTGCAGCACCACCAGCATCTTCGGCCTTCTAGGGGGTGCTAAGCACCCCTTCAAAAAAATCCGGGGCTGCTGCAGAACCCCCGGCTACCAGGGGCCTGAATTAGCATGATTAGTGGCCTCGATTATTATGGAGGTATGTTAACACAAACTATAATTTATTACCATCGTTTGTATAATGATGATTATCATTGTTATATAATTTATATTTATTTATTTATTTTGTCTTGTTTATTTTATACTGCAGTGTTGGCCTGTTCAGTTATGCAAAACTGCTTTTCAAAGGCGCCCTTCAGTTTAACAAATCATTTTACATAAAAATACAAAATATATAACAATTAGGTAACATGGTACTTTACAAAAGTGGAGAGTGAATTAATGGTATTATGAAATGTACATATTTGAAAATTAATTTTATAATTCCACCGAATGAAGATTTAAAGCTTTGTATAATCATGATAATAAAGGGATATACACGTCTGAGCATTTAATACCAGGGAGTGTATTAAGCAAACTGGCTCCAACATATGCAAAAGAATTTCTTTTATATTTTGTCCTTGGGCGGGGTAGTTGGAGGGGGAATTTTAAAGAATAACTTCTTGAAAGGAGCTTTTGTCATTTATTGGGTTATTCAGCTCCGTATGCTTCTTAAGAAGCCCCTTTCTCATTCTCGTACTCGTTTTTCCAATATTATCATTAAATGATGGTTCTTCTTTTCCCTGTTAAAATAATCCGGGTTTTTTTTTTTCATAATTCATATTCTTCATGTTCTCCTCTTCTTCCCTTTCTTCTCTTGCCTCATAATACCATCATGACTATACAGTGGCGGATTTATGTGGGGGGGGGGGCAATCCCGGCCCGTGCCCCCCCCCTTTGAGGGAAAAACAATGCATTGTGCCCCCCCCCCTATTTGCGATTGTGCCCCCCCCCTTTTCGACCAGAAAACCTTTTTTTTTTTTTTTTTTTTTTTTGCTTGTCTGAGAATTATGGAGGGGAACTGGACCCCATAACCCCCCCCCCCCCACTGAGCGATTTTGGAGGGCTGGCGAAATTTTTTTTTTGGTCCCCCCCCCCCCCCCCCATTAGCAATTCGCGAAAGATTTATGTCGCGAAAGTTTCTGGTTTGACAGCATTACCCCGGTCATCGGATTCTGGGGAGCGTTTCATCATGTTCATCAAGCGTTTTGTCAGAGATTTTTACTGACAAATTTGCTCTTAGCCAAACAGATGCAAAGATTTCAGGAGCTTATAACAGTTGTCGGTAAAATTCACTGACAAAATGCTTGATGAAACGCTCCCCAGGTTTGCCTGCACACAAAGTTTGCACCTTCTCCACTCCCTGGTGTGCATTCCAGTCAGGCGCCTTTTTACAGACGTTAACATTGCTTTGCAAACCATTATGACTTTCGCATCCGACCATGCCTACCGGGTCCCCATTTAACACCTGGGTGGGGACATGCAATGTGGATGTTTTGAAGACATAAGTGCCGTGCTGAGGATCGAACCCGTGACCTTCGCATTTCCACTCGACTAAACAACACATAACAAGGCACGATTTGTTAACCAGATCTGTTGTGCTCTATTCAACATTCCTACATTCCTGCTGATAATAATCCTCTTTTTTTTTTCTATAGGGCCTAGTACCTATTCAGTTGCAGCCAACTGATCAAAGCGCTTTGTATCACTATGGCCTTATTTTCCGACCCAATGTGCATCAAAAGTTCCTCTTGCTCTTTGATCCCTAATATTAGAATGATATTGTTAGGTCGTGAATAGGAATTTGGGGCCAGAAACCAGTGTTGTTACACACAAGCTACATAATCGGAATATAGGGGCGTGTTGCAATATTGTAACGACGTTATGCTCTACCAATGAGCAACTCCGCAAAATATAACCGTTTCCCACAAAGTAATAATGCGCATTGCCCACAAAATAGAGCAATCATAATAATAATGCATACTACATAAATACCATTGCGTACTCTGCACACGATGGCATTACTGATCCAATACTACATAATTTTCCAAAAGTTTTAATGAAACAAGCCGTTAACTTAAATCCCCCTCTCCCAACTACAAGTTTGACAAAAATTCTGGAACGTCTCTAACTCTAAAAACAACACTTCAAGGTTTCAAGGTTTCAAGGTTTCTTTATTTCCACATGTTTTTCAGTGTTTTACATATATACAAATTTGTATTACATAATATCAAACAAAATTACGATAAGAAGTGTTTACATAAATGGAAAAATTATTTAAAAATTATTTTAAAAAAATTAAGTACAGTAATTACATATAATAAACAATTATATTATCATAATTTCGGTGATATCAGGCATAGTAAAGAAACAAAATACAGTTAATCATAAAAATTATTCAGACTGTTTTGTTTCATAATCATAACAGAAATGTGCGTCCATGATCCCAAAAATTAAATCTCGAGTATTTTTGGACGTGCACGCTCTCTCTCTCTCTCTCTTTCTCTATGTGACCAGGCACCAAAAACCACCAAAAGTCGCACTGTGTGATTTTCAATTAAAGCTCTATAAAGGTGCTTTTGGTTGGCATGGTCAAATTTCAGTGTTTGGTATTTCCTGAAAGGGTATACCCTTTTCTAAGTAGTTCAAAAATTTGGAGGCACCAAACAATCTAGAATTGATATTTTTCACATTTGTTAGTAGACGTATTGTTTAGTTTTTTCTGGATTTTGTTGTATTAGCTTCTTTTTTATGACCCTAAATGCTTGTCTCATTTTGATGTTCCATATCTTTAAAACAGAGTATAGCTATTTTACTGATACTTGTCCACTATGATAAGAAGGATGTGCTTGATTAGTATGCCAAGTTTTAGGACAATCTGATAATCCTTTGACAGAAATTTATATTGAGTTCTAATTCTTTTGTCACCTTTGTACAATAACTCGCAAGTCAGAGTGCTTCAATAGTCCGCAAACTTTAATCCCTTATTTCCCTTATTAGTTAGGTTAGTAATAATGCTGTGGGGCTGGGCATTATTCTCTTTCTTCAGTGAGTTAGGAACATCCAATGCTAATAGGTTATTTATCATTTTAAAGCTGAAGAACTACTCTTCTAGAATCAGACCTTAACTAAAAATTCATATGCCACGATTTTAAAAAAAAATTAATTAATTAATTAATTAATTTTTGGTTGTTGTTGGGGGGGGGGGTGGTTTTGTGTTGCCTGTTCACATATTCGTGTTTGTAAGGATGTGTGCGTTTGTTTCCGCTTATGTGTACGTACAATATATTATATACTAGCTGAAGCAGCCCGTGGACATATCATCCACGGGCGCTAGCTGTGTTTATGATTAATCACAGTACCGTATATTTGTCACTAATCAAGTGAATAAAGAAAAAAGTAAATGTGTTATTTTTTACCAAGAAGTATTTACAACATGCTGACAAGTGAGTATGTGTTATTCATCCAAATCTTGCATGAGTTCTGAAGAAAATACATTTTCATCTTGATGAAGAGTAAATGACGATTGTTTTACTTTATGAATGACTGAATAATGATATTTATTTATGTTACGCGTCGGCCCTGTGGCCTGTGGATGACACACGATCTCATTTACACCTGGGCGGGATTCTCGCACACAGAGCATGGATATAATTATGTTCGAATAGTATATCCATGAATAGAGCTAGAGTGAGCGATTTGATCTTGCCATGTTTCTGTGGTTTAATACTCAGAGAAATTAAGGCCATAAAAACATAGCATGCATAATTAGCGGTACGTCCCTTGTAAAGGATGCAAAAATTAAAAAAAAATTGGATTTATTGTCATTTTCTTTTCAGGGGGATTATGGCCCCCTTACAAGCCTTGGGAGGACCGACGGATTGACCTTTCCCTTCCGTACCCCCTCCCCCACCCCATCGGCCTCCCGTCACCCCCAGCGCGAGGGTTAGTATCCTATACGTATTCATATCATAGTGGAAATATTTTCGAAGGAAATTTTGGTGGGGGGGGGGGGGGGCTCCTTCTTTACACCGTGGCAACCGATATTCCTAAGTGAAATAAAGAGTCCTAAAATATGAAGTGGCCGAAATCCCTCCCCCCCCCCTTTTTTTTAAATCGCACTCTAACAGTTACATGTTCCTCCCGGCTTCACCCTGTCTCATTGAACATCAACCCCCACAAAAACAACAACAAACAAACAAAACAATTGTATCACAGAAAGAATTAAGTTCAACTAAGAAACAGCCCCCCCCAAAAAAAAAAAAAAAAAATTAAAAAAAACACACCAACAAAGAAACAAACAAAAAAAAACCTTGAAAGTTCAATTTATAAAGTAATGGAATGCTTACAAAAATCAAACTTCCAAAGGAGCCGAATTTTCACAAATAAAAGGCAGAAAAGGTTACGGGCACCTGAATCGATCCGAATCGATCGCTCGCGACGACCGCCCCCCCCCCCGATGTTTCATTGAGGCCTGTACATCATCCGCGTAATACATCTAACAGTTACATGTTCCTCCCGCCTTCACCCTGTCTCATCGAACATCAACCCCCACAAAAAAAACACAAAAAACAAACAAAACATTTGTATCACAGAAAGAATGAGGTTCAACTAAGAAACAGCCCCCCCCCCAAAAAAAAAAAAACACCAACAAACTAACAAACAAAAAAACCTGTTGAAAGTTCAATTTATAAAAAAAAACACCAACAAACTAACAAACAAAAAAACCTGTTGAAAGTTCAATTTATAAAGTAATGGAATGCTTACATAAATCAAACTTCCAAAGGAGCCGAATTTTCACAAATAAAAGGCAGAAGAGTTTACGGGCACCAGAATCGATCCGAATCGATCACGACGACCACCCCCCCCCCCCGATGTCTCATTGAGACCTGTACATCATCCGCGTAAATCACTTGCTGAATTAAAAAGAAGATTGCAGTAGGAGCAGATTTTGATACTCTAAACAGGGAAACCCGCCTATCGCTGATTTTTATACCATTATTAACGGCGATTTTATATCTTGCTTAAGGTATTTTACATCCTATTTGAGGATTACATCAACATAGACCTCTTGTTAGCCAAAAAGGAACCGTAAAAAGAAATTTAACCTACTTTGGAACACACTACCGAACTATACCCCCCCCCCCCTTTTCCGCGGATCTATCATCTCTGAATTTGCTACCCTTTTTCTTGATTTTTGCTTTTTTTGATACCCTAAACGCGTAATCCGGGTTATGCGCTTATTGTTGAAAATGTACCCTTTTTATACGTTTTCATGTACGTGTACCGGCTTCAATGAGACATGTCCCCACCCACCCCACCCACCACCCCATCCCCCCCCCCCCCCGCCGTGAAACCATAGAGTTACACACGCACTAAACTGTTATGTAACCATTTCTGCATTTTTCATCACATTATTAGCATGATCATGCTGAAAATAACAATAGGAGCAGATATAGAAGACAATTACGATCACACAATACAGTTGTAAATAATGGAGAAACAAACAGGAGTATATATATGGTAATATAAGCCTAAGACTTGAGACGTTGTGACAACCTCTTCCCTTTTTCTTTCTTTCTCTGTCGTGTTGTGTCCTGTGTTGTCCTATCCTGGTTTTACTCTATCATGTCTTGTCCTGTTCTGTCTTGTATTATCTTGTCAGTTTCTTGTCCTTTGAATCCTGTCTTGTCATTAAATTTTGTTCTTTAGTGTACAGCCTCTTGCTATGAAAATTTTCATCATTATTGACACAGGATTCATGACTATTTAATTAATTATGTTGTTATGAGAGATATGCCAATATATATATATTCAAATATGTATTTCACTTCCAATCTTCCATGTTATAAAAGATAATTATGTTAATGTTATATTTATTCTTTGGAACCTACACAAACAAGCTATGCTTTCCAGTAGGTTCCTTTTTCATTTCATGATTTTGTACTTTGTAAATCATATTGTTTTGTATTTGGAAATGAAATGAAATAAACCTTGTATCAATCAATCAATCAATCAACTATACTATTAAATGTCATATATTTTGTTAAAGTGATAGAAAATATAATAACAGCAACAAAACTAATTAATTAAATAAACATGAAATTACATTCAACAATTATAGAACATTATTACTGGTTTTCTTTTTTAAGGGAGAATAAAAATGTAAAGAGTTAGAAAAGGAGAAGATTGAGTAGTAGAACTTATCTAGTACAATGCGATATTGCCATGCTCAAAATTTCGAGAATGTATGGGTAATGAGAATGATCTACTTTTACGAGTGGTCAGCCTCATAACGGACAGCTCAAGACCTCAACGATGTTTCGCCATAACGATCTGCAAAAAGGAACATACACTTCAGAAAACCACCATCCAGTTAGATATTTGATCTTGTAGATCAGTCTTGTTCTGGATCTTCCTCTCCTACCAGCAGGGTTGGCATATTTCCCGCCTCGGAGGCTTATTTCCGCGGTATTTACCGGTATTTACCGCTTTTTACCGGGAAATACCGGGAAATATATTTTTCCACTCACTTGTTCATAGGGATTGTCCAATTTTGAACATAATAACAATGGTGGTGAGTATGGTTGCTCTGGTGTGTACTATTTGTGTGTGTGGGTGTGTGTGTGTGTGTGTGTTTGTTCGTGTGTTTGTCCATGTCTGTTATTATGAAATGCTGGAAAAAAATACAGGAAAAAGATCCCAAATATACACCTAATCTAGATATGATGTTCTTCATTAAGTCAGTTGCTAATTACCATATTCATGAATACCTATTAATTAGCATATGAACAAAATGCCATGTGCTTCAAAAACCATGTGCTTTTAGATACATGTGTAGCCTACTAGTGATAGACTATAAGGAGCACACCTTTACCTGTCTTCTCAGGACACAAGGACACAGGATTGAAAAGTAAACTTCATAAACAAGTCAGGTAAGAAAAACAAACATTAATGAAAACATTTTTATTGACCAATGTAAATAATGTACATGTTTGAAAATAGTTAATACAGTATTTCAGGATGGAAATGATATACATGTATATGGGTTGTTAATTCTATGAAAACTTGCATTATTTTTTATAATGGTGATAATGATGATAATGATGATGATGATGATGATGATGATCATGATCATGGTTATTGTGGTTGTAGTGATAACAAAAGATGATGATACTACCTGTGCATTGTGATGGAAATGGTGGTGGTGGTTATGATGATGATCATCATCATGACGATGATGATGGTGATGATAGTGGTGATGATGATGGTGGTAATTATGATGATGATGATGATAATGGTGATGATGAATGATGATGATGATGATGATGATGATGATGATGACAGTGACGACGATGGTGGAGGTGGTGGTAATGATGCTAATGCTACTATTGCTGATGGTGATGTTGGTAGTTATATTTTATTCTATTTTTTTCTCTCATTGCAGAATGAAAGGGAAGGATGCCATTTGGGCTCTATTCACTCCAGTTGAGGATGAAACTGGAAAAGTTATGAAAAGCAGATGTCGTAATTGTGGAAAAGATGTAAGTCCAAAAGCTAATAGAATGAAAGAACATGTGAAGAAGTGCATGACTCAAAGAGAACTACAGGAGGAGAAATCAGAGAAAGATCAAGGCAACATACAAGAACCCCCCATGCAGGTACCTGTAGAAGATATCCCATCCACGAGCAAGAATGATCCATTGCCACCACCAAGCAAAAAATCCAAAGTGCAATCCAATATTTTAGACTATGGATTTATTAATGATCCCAAGTCCAAACAAAAACTGGATGAACAAGTAGCGAAGACATTTTTTGCCTGTAATATACCATTCAATGTTGTAGAGCAGGAAGAGTTTCGTAAAATGATACAGATGCTGAGACCAGGATAACACCCTCCTTCAAGGAAAGATCTGGCTGGAGATCTACTTGACAATGTCCATGCTCAAATTCAAGGAAAAGTAAAAGAGCAAGTCCAGGGACATGAAGTCACCATGATGCAGGATGGGTGGAGTGACATTCACAATACGCCAGTCATCGCAACAAGCATCCAAACAAATGGTAAGGCTTACTTCTTGTCTGCCAATGAAACTGGACCCAACAAGAAAACAGCAGCATACCGTGCAGCTATTGCAACAGAGGCAATGACTGAAGCTAGTGAGAAGTACAACTGCACAGTTACCTCTTTGTTCACAGACAATGAGGTTAAGATGGCAAGCATGAGGAACATTCTCAAAGAAGATAACCCAGACTTGACAGTGTATGGCTGCTCTTCCCACTGGCTAAATCTCCTTGGGTAGGATATCACCAATGCCACTATCATGGCTCAAGTGGTTGAAATAAACAAATACTTCAGGAATCACCACATACCAAAAGCCCTCCTGATGGAGATGAAGGATGCCGTAAAACCACAACTTCCATGTGACACCAGATGGAATAGTCAGATGAAATGCCTGGAAACATATGTAACAAACAGGCCACACATGCTGAGCATACTTGCCCAAAATGAAGAAAACATTGATCTGAGAATAAGGAACCTAATCCAGAATCTGGGCGTCTTCACAGAAGTGAAGAACATGCTGGCCCAGCTGAAGCCGGTCGCTATGGCTCTTGATTACCTCAAGGGTGACAATGCAACCATAGCTGTTGCATGTGACAGATGGCTATAGAGCTACTTGACTTAGAAGAACTTCAGCCCCATCGCCAAAAAGTACAACACAGGTTTGACCAAGCTGTTTCTCCAACACACTTCCTTGCCCACCTGCTTCATCCCAAGTACAAGGGGGAAAGGCAAAGCAGTAGTCACCTTGATAAAGCACAGCAGCTGATCCTGGACCTAGATAAGGAATCAATGCCTGACCTGTGCAACTTCCAGGCTGGAGCAGCAAACCTTCCTAAGGCCATGATGCATGAAAGCTCACGAATGGGCACCAAACCAGATGCCTGGTGGAAATGTATGAAACAGTCAGGCACCATCAGATCATCATTGTGTGATATTGCAATGAGACTCGTCGTTCTTCCAGCAAGCTCAGCCTCCATTGAAAGGGTGTTTTCGAACTTTGGGGTAGTACAAACAAAACTACGCAACCGGCTAGGCATCCAAAAAGCAAGTAAACTTGTGACATGTTACAGGCACCTTAGGGGGGCAAAAGAAATTTACTGGTAATATGTAAGTTAAAATGAAGTTAGGAGGATGAGACCTGGAGTAAAAGTTTTGAATTTGACTAAGGAAAAATGTTGTGGGTTACAATCATGAAAAGGAAAGTCTGTATAATATGTTTGAATACAAAGTTTATATTAATAACAAAAAACATGTAACTATCTGAAGAAAAACAAAAATAAGGACAATGAATCAACGCAACATAAATGAGGTAACAAAAACATGTCCAAATTTAGGATGTGATAAAATAAATAAATATATGTATAACAAAAATAGAGAATGATAAATGGCAAGTACATAATCAATTTTAGTTTGAATTTGAATATGTTGTAATTTTGACATCCTTTAAGCTACTCTTAATATGCCTATTATGTAAAGATTACAGCAGTCAGTTTCTAAATGGGTTATATTACATCAGGGTGATATTATCTACTATGTATCTACCCTATTCATTGTGTTCAAAGTAAGTTCAATGAGTAGTTGTTTTTTTTCCTAAAATGACCAGGTGATGCTACTCATCATTGTGTTTATTGCTTTCTAGTTGTTGTGTAAGGTTGACATAAAGAAGTGACTATTTTAAGATATTTCTTTTTATCAAGGAACATTAAGTTTAGCTTCAAGGTTGTTTTTTTTTTTTTTAATAAGATTAATAAGCACAAAGTATATTACAAAAGTCATTGGTGTAAAAGAGAATAATCCCAAAGAAGGGAAAGGATTCAGGAAGTTACCTCTGAATATGAAAAACTGTACATGTTATTTATCTTACAGTTCCAATGAAACAATCAGTTGCTAAAGTATGGCAATAGTGCTGTTGTTGTATACATTTTATATTTGTTAAATATAAAATGTAAATTTGTATAATTCATGCCTTTTTATTTATTTTTTTTTTTTGGTTTGCTTTTGTTGGTTAAACTGTTTGAAATAAACTTTTGAAGTTATAAAAGAATTGCAACATTAAAAAAACCTAATGTGAGCTTGTGTAATTATTTTGGCTATAAAAAGATTTTTTTTTTCTGTAAACATTTATCAAAAGTTCAAAACCAGCAACCACTAGTACACATGTATACAAAATCATTGATACACTATTGTTACAAAAAGCCCTTACATACAGTAGAATATAATACATATTCTGAGCTTTATTCACAAATCACAACTGAAAACAAAAATCATATTGTAATGAGATACATGTAAAAAGTTTAACCCCTGGAGAAATGAATTGGAGTTTGTCTGTTTGTGTATGTGTGTTGTACATGTATGTGTGTTTGGGTGTGTACATGTATGCAGTGTGGATTTTATAAATCTGTTTGTGTGTTTGTACTATGAGTGTTGTGCTGCTAATTATTTCAGAACAATATTTTCAGTTGTTGAGGCTAAAAACAAGTAAAACAAGTGAATGAGTAAATTACGCAATGCGTAATAAATGTCTCCGCCGGAAGTGCAGATCTGTGGAAATTAACTAGCCTGAACCTTAAAACTTCAGTGAAAAACTTTAGTGAATAAAATAATAATGTTACTGCATGCAAAAGAAGAGAATACCAACAATGCATGTATACAACTGAAATATAAAACATGAAAACATTATGAACCTTCAGCCATTTTGAATAAATTTGCATAAATTTGCATGAATAATGAATTTCAAAATTCTGTGTAGAAGTTTGGAAGCCCCCACCCAGCCCTATCAGATAAAACAATCGGAATCAAAATCCGATGTGAAATAGAGGAGAAGTAGCATTTTTCGTCGATTTTGAATAAATTTGCATAAATTTGCATAATTAATGAATTTCAAAATTCTGTGTAGAAGTTTGGAAGCCCCCACCCAGCCCTATCAGATAAAACAATCGGAATCAAAATCCGATGTGAAATAGAGGAGAAGTAGCATTTTTCGTCAATTTTGAATAAATTTGCATAAATTTGCATAATTAATGAATTTCAAAATTCTGTGTAGAAGTTTGGAAGCCCCCACCCAGCCCTATCAGATAAAACAATCGGAATCAAAATCCGATGTAAAATAGAGGAGAAGTAGCATTTTTCATCAATTTTGAATAAATTTGCATAAATTTGCATAATTAATGAATTTCAAAATTCTGTGTAGAAGTTTGATAGCCCCCACCCAGCCCTATCAGATAAAACAATCGGAATCAAAATCCGATGTGAAATAGAGGAGAAGTAGCATTTTTCGTCAATTTTGAATAAATTTGCATAAATTTGCATAATTAATGAATTTCAAAATTCTGTGTAGAAGTTTGATAGCCCCCACCCAGCCCTATCAGATAAAACAATCGGAATCAAAATCCGATGTGAAATAGAGGAGAAGTAGCATTTTTCGTCAATTTTGAATAAATTTGCATAAATTTGCATAATTAATGAATTTCAAAATTCTGTGTAGAAGTTTGGAAGCCCTCACCCAGCCCTATCAGATAAATCAATCAGAATCAAAATCGGCCAAGAAATGAGGGAGAAGTAGCATTTTCTAACATTTGAGCACACACGGACAGACGGACGGACGGACGGACGGACACACACACACACACACACACACACACACACACACACACACACACATACGCACACACGAACGGAGCCCGTTTCATAGTCCCCTCGCGAACTTCGTTCGGTGGGGACAATTATTAATAAATAGAGAATTAAAATCATATTTCCCATTTTTTACATATTTACCGGACGCCCATCTTATTTACCGGACGGTATTTACCGATATTTACCGCCGGTAATTACCGCCACCGGTATTTACCGCCCAACCCTGCCTATACCAGATCGTTCGATTTTCTCTTTTGGTTATATCATGACAAAGGAGAGACACTGGGAGTTGACAGCATCTAGCATTCCTAGCAAGCGTATTTTATTAGCTAGTTCCTGTATTACACATGTACTGGCTTCAGTTGTCATTTTCCAGGAGATGCCTGCCATCTCATACGAGCACCACATCTCGACTGCGTTGATTTTGTATCACTTTCTGCTCTAGTCAAACAGGGTCAATGTCCAAGATCACGAGATAATGTGGCTACTGAAAGAACAAGACCCTTCATAAGTCGGTTCTTGGTTGCGCTCTTTATGGCTTTGTCTGTCCAAATCCTGTCGCTATGATTGAGGTGGATTGCTACTGTCTATGCCCTTGCGAGACGTCTAATGATATATAACATCGCATTAATTATCTGCACTTATATTTTTCCCGCATCCGTAGCAACTTTCTAACCTCGAGGGAACCAAACAAGGACAAAATAGGCTTATCTCTGTAAGGTCGTACTTACCATCACTTCCCGATGACGATCCTCCGGATAATGACTGAGTGTAGATATTCATCGTCTCTCCAGCCCCGCCCCTCGATTGGGACAGACCAACGATGCCGAGTATCAAAGCGACGACGCTAACGACAGCCAAAAAGCAGGCCAGTATCACAGTTATGAGAGTCTTATCCTGTGCCATGATGGACAGATTAAAACTCCCGATCGAATCTTTAAAAATGATCTAACCAAAACTCAAGGCCGGTCCGAAATGTAGGTTGATCAACTCGCACGTGCCGACAACATAAGCCCTAAATACAGTGTACTTGCAGCGAGATATTTTTCTATGCCCGTGTATTCAATTTCTGTATACATGTATTTATGAATAGATTGTATTCTGTCCTATAGAATACGTTTAATTTCTTTTTATCACCGTCATTCCATCTCAGTCGTCCTGAAAGGTTTTTGAAAATAAATCATGCCGTTTGTAAATAAGTTTTGCTTGGATGACTCTTGATCATCGAATGCAGCCCTTTACTTTGACCCTTTCAAGACAATGGACCACATATTGTGGTTCGGCTTCATAACTTTTGATTCAGAGCTCTAAAAAATATACCAGATGCATGAGTAGAAAGAGCAAAAATTTCTGCACACACTATATCCATTTTCTTTGTTCCATGACCATGCTGCGTTTGATGCCAGGAATTTTAAAAACGAGAATAAGCTTTAAAATTGAGATTGAGATGTCAAAATCATTTTTTTAAAAATCAAAATTTGCAATTTTTTCCAACTTTTCGACAGAATCTGTAACCATGTAGGTTGTTTTCAAAGACATTATACCTTATTAGAACCAAGCACTAAAAGAAAAATAATAATGTTACCAATTTGAAGAACAAAATGGGATCAATCTAGCCCTTAAATGATTCCTGTCTTGAAAGGGTTATAGTCGTCTCTTCCAGGTCGAGTCCACGCCAGCTTTATGGTCGATGCTGACGGAGGACTGCGTCAGCTATTGGTGCGGTGTTTGACGCGACCTTTGAGAATGAAATGATACAAGAAAAAAAAATGAACATGCAATCACCGCCTTGAACACATGCGCATGCACTAATTACCCACGCCGATAAAATCGGCAGGGTTATGTAAAGGGTTCCGTATGTTTTTATGTTTGTTTGTTTGTTACCCACGCCGATAAAATCGGCCCACGCCGATAAAATCGGCAGAGTTATGTAAAGGGTTCCGTATGTTTGTTTGTATGTTTGTTTGTTTGTTTGTTTGTTTGTGTACAAGATAACTAGAGAACGGGTGAACGGATTTGCACCAAATTTTCAGGGATCGTTTGGATAGTGACAGGAAAGAATCGATTAGATTTTGGTGATGATTGGTTGATCCCTGAAAATTCTGTGTGACCTTCTAATTTTGACTCTATAGCATAGTATATGTAAAGATCACCGTTTCGCACGTATAAGTACGAAGCGGTACGAAGTAAGTCGAGGTGCGATAGCTTAACACTGGTAATGGCGTCAGCACCATTCTCAACGAAGAAGAAAAAAATTGTTTTTAACTACTGAATTATTAGTCTAGAATATCGTAAAATTGCCCGAGTAGTCCGGTGATTCTAAAAGAAATCCTTATTTGATCTAGAGACCGGTAAGAAACTTCACAGAAATGGATAGTATTGACAGGAACAGTAAGTTTAGATTTAATTTCTCTCGAGTTTCTCACTTGCAGCAGAAAATGCTGCGGTAGCTAATGCAGCTGCACGCCGGATCGGACGGCCCAGCGCGTACATGGCAAACGGCCAAATTTCGGGCATCGGCTCAGATTAGCCGTGAAGTTTCATTACTTTTGTATTGTGATTGTTGATTTAGAACTCATCATAGTTAATAATGTGGATTCTCTGGGTCTTTTACTACGGAATATCGAACATCATATTTATCAAATCTATCTGGAAAAAAACTAGGTAGGATTTTTTATTCACTCCTTCCGCCCCTTTAAAAAGCAAAGGTAGTTCCTTTCCGTGTGCTCTAGATCGAACGTTGGAGTAAATGTTGGCCTAGATTTAATTTCAGACCTATATGAACATAGTACCTCATAACACCTGTGAAATTACACTTCGAATGATGCCTACTGACTTTATTTCTCACGGCTAATCCCCAAAATTTCCCACATCTAGCATACAAGTAGCAACACCAGCACCAACACCGAACGTGAAATGAAAATTTCTTAATCCCTAGGGTGTAGTGTTAGTGAACAGAATTTTGTACATGAAATTAAACACCGGCTGCCGAGCTCGGTTCAACAGACAACATCTGACAAAAATTAAACACCGGCAACCGGAACTACGTCAGAAAATCAGAGGTCAACACCTAACACCGACTGATTTTTTTTCTCATTTCATAGTCGGTGTTAGATCATGATTTCGCGGCAAAATAAACACTAGCCACAAACACCAGCACCGAGCGTGAAATCACCCAATGTAGATTTCAGTTTTGACCCCATAGTATAGTATTGCAACTACTCTGTAGCACCGCCAAGGCGTGGGTCTGCCGCCTTTGACGGCCCCTCTAGTTTGTTTGTTTGTTTGTTTGTGTACAAGATAACTAGAGAACGGGTGAACGGATTTGCACCAAATTTTCAGGGATCGTTTGGATAGTGACAGGAAAGAATCGATTAGATTTTGGTGATGATTGGTTGATCCCTGAAAATTCTGTGTGACCTTCTAATTTTGACTCTATAGTATAGTATATGTAAAGATCACCGTTTCGCACCTATAAGTACGAAGCGGTACGAAGTAAGTCGAGGTGCGATAGCTTAACACTGGTAATGGCGTCAGCACCATTCTCAACGAAGAAGAAAAAAATTGTTTTTAACTACTGAATTATTAGTCTAGAATATCGTAAAATTGCCCGAGTAGTCCGGTGATTCTAAAAGAAATCCTTATTTGATCTAGAGACCGGTAAGAAACTTCACAGAAATGGATAGTATTGACAGGAACAGTAAGTTTAGATTTAATTTCTCTCGAGTTTCTCACTTGCAGCAGAAAATGCTGCGGTAGCTAATGCAGCTGCACGCCGGATCGGACGGCCCAGCGCGTACATGGCAAACGGCCAAATTTCGGGCATCGGCTCAGATTAGCCGTGAAGTTTCATTACTTTTGTATTGTGATTGTTGATTTAGAACTCATCATAGTTAATAATGTGGATTCTCTGGGTCTTTTACTACGGAATATCGAACATCATATTTATCAAATCTATCTGGAAAAAAACTAGGTAGGATTTTTTATTCACTCCTTCCGCCCCTTTAAAAAGCAAAGGTAGTTCCTTTCCGTGTGCTCTAGATCGAACGTTGGAGTAAATGTTGGCCTAGATTTAATTTCAGACCTATATGAACATAGTACCTCATAACACCTGTGAAATTACACTTCGAATGATGCCTACTGACTTTATTTCTCACGGCTAATCCCCAAAATTTCCCACATCTAGCATACAAGTAGCAACACCAGCACCAACACCGAACGTGAAATGAAAATTTCTTAATCCCTAGGGTGTAGTGTTAGTGAACAGAATTTTGTACATGAAATTAAACACCGGCTGCCGAGCTCGGTTCAACAGACAACATCTGACAAAAATTAAACACCGGCAACCGGAACTACGTCAGAAAATCAGAGGTCAACACCTAACACCGACTGATTTTTTTTCTCATTTCATAGTCGGTGTTAGATCATGATTTCGCGGCAAAATAAACACTAGCCACAAACACCAGCACCGAGCGTGAAATCACCCAATGTAGATTTCAGTTTTGACCCCATAGTATAGTATTGCAACTACTCTGTAGCACCGCCAAGGCGTGGGTCTGCCGCCTTTGACGGCCCCTCTAGTTTGTTTGTTTGTTTGTTTGTGTACAAGATAACTAGAGAACGGGTGAACGGATTTGCACCAAATTTTCAGGGATCGTTTGGATAGTGACAGGAAAGAATCGATTAGATTTTGGTGATGATTGGTTGATCCCTGAAAATTCTGTGTGACCTTCTAATTTTGACTCTATAGTATAGTATATGTAAAGATCACCGTTTCGCACGTATAAGTACGAAGCGGTACGAAGTAAGTCGAGGTGCGATAGCTTAACACTGGTAATGGCGTCAGCACCATTCTCAACGAAGAAGAAAAAAATTGTTTTTAACTACTGAATTATTAGTCTAGAATATCGTAAAATTGCCCGAGTAGTCCGGTGATTCTAAAAGAAATCCTTATTTGATCTAGAGACCGGTAAGAAACTTCACAGAAATGGATAGTATTGACAGGAACAGTAAGTTTAGATTTAATTTCTCTCGAGTTTCTCACTTGCAGCAGAAAATGCTGCGGTAGCTAATGCAGCTGCACGCCGGATCGGACGGCCCAGCGCGTACATGGCAAACGGCCAAATTTCGGGCATCGGCTCAGATTAGCCGTGAAGTTTCATTACTTTTGTATTGTGATTGTTGATTTAGAACTCATCATAGTTAATAATGTGGATTCTCTGGGTCTTTTACTACGGAATATCGAACATCATATTTATCAAATCTATCTGGAAAAAAACTAGGTAGGATTTTTTATTCACTCCTTCCGCCCCTTTAAAAAGCAAAGGTAGTTCCTTTCCGTGTGCTCTAGATCGAACGTTGGAGTAAATGTTGGCCTAGATTTAATTTCAGACCTATATGAACATAGTACCTCATAACACCTGTGAAATTACACTTCGAATGATGCCTACTGACTTTATTTCTCACGGCTAATCCCCAAAATTTCCCACATCTAGCATACAAGTAGCAACACCAGCACCAACACCGAACGTGAAATGAAAATTTCTTAATCCCTAGGGTGTAGTGTTAGTGAACAGAATTTTGTACATGAAATTAAACACCGGCTGCCGAGCTCGGTTCAACAGACAACATCTGACAAAAATTAAACACCGGCAACCGGAACTACGTCAGAAAATCAGAGGTCAACACCTAACACCGACTGATTTTTTTCTCATTTCATAGTCGGTGTTAGATCATGATTTCGCGGCAAAATAAACACTAGCCACAGACACCAGCACCGAGCGTGAAATCACCCAATGTAGATTTCAGTTTTGACCCCATAGTATAGTATTGCAACTACTCTGTAGCACCGCCAAGGCGTGGGTCTGCCGCCTTTGACGGCCCCTCTAGTTTGTTTGTTTGTTTGTTTGTGTACAAGATAACTAGAGAACGGGTGAACGGATTTGCACCAAATTTTCAGGGATAGTTTGGATAGTGACAGGAAAGAATCGATTAGATTTTGGTGATGATTGGTTGATCCCTGAAAATTCTGTGTGACCTTCTAATTTTGACTCTATAGTATAGTATATGTAAAGATCACCGTTTCGCACGTATAAGTACGAAGCGGTACGAAGTAAGTCGAGGTGCGATAGCTTAACACTGGTAATGGCGTCAGCACCATTCTCAACGAAGAAGAAAAAATTGTTTTTAACTACTGAATTATTACTCTAGAATATCGTAAAATTGCCCGAGTAGTCCGGTGATTCTAAAAGAAATCCTTATTTGATCTAGAGACCGGTAAGAAACTTCACAGAAATGGATAGTATTGACAGGAACAGTAAGTTTAGATTTAATTTCTCTCGAGTTTCTCACTTGCAGCAGAAAATGCTGCGGTAGCTAATGCAGCTGCACGCCGGATCGGACGGCCCAGCGCGTACATGGCAAACGGCCAAATTTCGGGCATCGGCTCAGATTAGCCGTGAAGTTTCATTACTTTTGTATTGTGATTGTTGATTTAGAACTCATCATAGTTAATAATGTGGATTCTCTGGGTCTTTTACTACGGAATATCGAACATCATATTTATCAAATCTATCTGGAAAAAAACTAGGTAGGATTTTTTATTCACTCCTTCCGCCCCTTTAAAAAGCAAAGGTAGTTCCTTTCCGTGTGCTCTAGATCGAACGTTGGAGTAAATGTTGGCCTAGATTTAATTTCAGACCTATATGAACATAGTACCTCATAACACCTGTGAAATTACACTTCGAATGATGCCTACTGACTTTATTTCTCACGGCTAATCCCCAAAATTTCCCACATCTAGCATACAAGTAGCAACACCAGCACCAACACCGAACGTGAAATGAAAATTTCTTAATCCCTAGGGTGTAGTGTTAGTGAACAGAATTTTGTACATGAAATTAAACACCGGCTGCCGAGCTCGGTTCAACAGACAACATCTGACAAAAATTAAACACCGGCAACCGGAACTACGTCAGAAAATCAGAGGTCAACACCTAACACCGACTGATTTTTTTCTCATTTCATAGTCGGTGTTAGATCATGATTTCGCGGCAAAATAAACACTAGCCACAAACACCAGCACCGAGCGTGAAATCACCCAATGTAGATTTCAGTTTTGACCCCATAGTATAGTATTGCAACTACTCTGTAGCACCGCCAAGGCGTGGGTCTGCCGCCTTTGACGGCCCCTCTAGTTTGTTTGTTTGTTTGTTTGTGTACAAGATAACTAGAGAACGGGTGAACGGATTTGCACCAAATTTTCAGGGATAGTTTGGATAGTGACAGGAAAGAATCGATTAGATTTTGGTGATGATTGGTTGATCCCTGAAAATTCTGTGTGACCTTCTAATTTTGACTCTATAGTATAGTATATGTAAAGATCACCGTTTCGCACGTATAAGTACGAAGCGGTACGAAGTAAGTCGAGGTGCGATAGCTTAACACTGGTAATGGCGTCAGCACCATTCTCAACGAAGAAGAAAAAAATTGTTTTTAACTACTGAATTATAAGTCTAGAATATCGTAAAATTGCCCGAGTAGTCCGGTGATTCTAAAAGAAATCCTTATTTGATCTAGAGACCGGTAAGAAACTTCACAGAAATGGATAGTATTGACAGGAACAGTAAGTTTAGATTTAATTTCTCTCGAGTTTCTCACTTGCAGCAGAAAATGCTGCGGTAGCTAATGCAGCTGCACGCCGGATCGGACGGCCCAGCGCGTACATGGCAAACGGCCAAATTTCGGGCATCGGCTCAGATTAGCCGTGAAGTTTCATCACTTTTGTATTGTGATTGTTGATTTAGAACTCATCATAGTTAATAATGTGGATTCTCTGGGTCTTTTACTACGGAATATCGAACATCATATTTATCAAATCTATCTGGAAAAAAACTAGGTAGGATTTTTTATTCACTCCTTCCGCCCCTTTAAAAAGCAAAGGTAGTTCCTTTCCGTGTGCTCTAGATCGAACGTTGGAGTAAATGTTGGCCTAGATTTAATTTCAGACCTATATGAACATAGTACCTCATAACACCTGTGAAATTACACTTCGAATGATGCCTACTGACTTTATTTCTCACGGCTAATCCCCAAAATTTCCCACATGTAGCATACAAGTAGCAACACCAGCACCAACACCGAACGTGAAATGAAAATTTCTTAATCCCTAGGGTGTACTGTAGTGTTAGTGAACGGAATTTTGTACATGAAATTAAACACCGGCTGCCGAGCTCGGTTCAGCAGACAACATCTGACAAAAATTAAACACCGGCAACGGCAGCACGTACATGGCAAACGGCCAAATTTCGGGCATCGGCTCAGATTAGCCGTGAAGTTTCATTACTTTTGTATTGTGATTGTTGATTTAGAACTCATCATAGTTAATAATGTGGATTCTCTGGGTCTTTTACTACGGAATATCGAACATCATATTTATCAAATCTATCTGGAAAAAAACTAGGTAGGATTTTTTATTCACTCCTTCCGCCCCTTTAAAAAGCAAAGGTAGTTCCTTTCCGTGTGCTCTAGATCGAACGTTGGAGTAAATGTTGGCCTAGATTTAATTTCAGACCTATATGAACATAGTACCTCATAACACCTGTGAAATTACACTTCGAATGATGCCTACTGACTTTATTTCTCACGGCTAATCCCAAAATTTCCCACATCTAGCATACAAGTAGCAACACCAGCACCAACACCGAACGTGAAATGAAAATTTCTTAATCCCTAGGGTGTAGTGTTAGTGAACAGAATTTTGTACATGAAATTAAACACCGGCTGCCGAGCTCGGTTCAACAGACAACATCTGACAAAAATTAAACACCGGCAACCGGAACTACGTCAGAAAATCAGAGGTCAACACCTAACACCGACTGATTTTTTTCTCATTTCATAGTCGGTGTTAGATCATGATTTCGCGGCAAAATAAACACTAGCCACAGACACCAGCACCGAGCGTGAAATCACCCAATGTAGATTTCAGTTTTGACCCCATAGTATAGTATTGCAACTACTCTGTAGCACCGCCAAGGCGTGGGTCTGCCGCCTTTGACGGCCCCTCTAGTTTGTTTGTTTGTTTGTTTGTGTACAAGATAACTAGAGAACGGGTGAACGGATTTGCACCAAATTTTCAGGGATTGTTTGGATAGTGACAGGAAAGAATCGATTAGATTTTGGTGATGATTGGTTGATCCCTGAAAATTCTGTGTGACCTTCTAATTTTGACTCTATAGTATAGTATATGTAAAGATCACCGTTTCGCACGTATAAGTACGAAGCGGTACGAAGTAAGTCGAGGTGCGATAGCTTAACACTGGTAATGGCGTCAGCACCATTCTCAACGAAGAAGAAAAAAATTGTTTTTAACTACTGAATTATTAGTCTAGAATATCGTAAAATTGCCCGAGTAGTCCGGTGATTCTAAAAGAAATCCTTATTTGATCTAGAGACCGGTAAGAAACTTCACAGAAATGGATAGTATTGACAGGAACAGTAAGTTTAGATTTAATTTCTCTCGAGTTTCTCACTTGCAGCAGAAAATGCTGCGGTAGCTAATGCAGCTGCACGCCGGATCGGACGGCCCAGCGCGTACATGGCAAACGGCCAAATTTCGGGCATCGGCTCAGATTAGCCGTGAAGTTTCATTACTTTTGTATTGTGATTGTTGATTTAGAACTCATCATAGTTAATAATGTGGATTCTCTGGGTCTTTTACTACGGAATATCGAACATCATATTTATCAAATCTATCTGGAAAAAAACTAGGTAGGATTTTTTATTCACTCCTTCCGCCCCTTTAAAAAGCAAAGGTAGTTCCTTTCCGTGTGCTCTAGATCGAACGTTGGAGTAAATGTTGGCCTAGATTTAATTTCAGACCTATATGAACATAGTACCTCATAACACCTGTGAAATTACACTTCGAATGATGCCTACTGACTTTATTTCTCACGGCTAATCCCCAAAATTTCCCACATCTAGCATACAAGTAGCAACACCAGCACCAACACCGAACGTGAAATGAAAATTTCTTAATCCCTAGGGTGTAGTGTTAGTGAACAGAATTTTGTACATGAAATTAAACACCGGCTGCCGAGCTCGGTTCAACAGACAACATCTGACAAAAATTAAACACCGGCAACCGGAACTACGTCAGAAAATCAGAGGTCAACACCTAACACCGACTGATTTTTTTCTCATTTCATAGTCGGTGTTAGATCATGATTTCGCGGCAAAATAAACACTAGCCACAAACACCAGCACCGAGCGTGAAATCACCCAATGTAGATTTCAGTTTTGACCCCATAGTATAGTATTGCAACTACTCTGTAGCACCGCCAAGGCGTGGGTCTGCCGCCTTTGACGGCCCCTCTAGTTTGTTTGTTTGTTTGTTTGTGTACAAGATAACTAGAGAACGGGTGAACGGATTTGCACCAAATTTTCAGGGATTGTTTGGATAGTGACAGGAAAGAATCGATTAGATTTTGGTGATGATTGGTTGATCCCTGAAAATTCTGTGTGACCTTCTAATTTTGACTCTATAGTATAGTATATGTAAAGATCACCGTTTCGCACGTATAAGTACGAAGCGGTACGAAGTAAGTCGAGGTGCGATAGCTTAACACTGGTAATGGCGTCAGCACCATTCTCAACGAAGAAGAAAAAAATTGTTTTTAACTACTGAATTATAAGTCTAGAATATCGTAAAATTGCCCGAGTAGTCCGGTGATTCTAAAAGAAATCCTTATTTGATCTAGAGACCGGTAAGAAACTTCACAGAAATGGATAGTATTGACAGGAACAGTAAGTTTAGATTTAATTTCTCTCGAGTTTCTCACTTGCAGCAGAAAATGCTGCGGTAGCTAATGCAGCTGCACGCCGGATCGGACGGCCCAGCGCGTACATGGCAAACGGCCAAATTTCGGGCATCGGCTCAGATTAGCCGTGAAGTTTCATTACTTTTGTATTGTGATTGTTGATTTAGAACTCATCATAGTTAATAATGTGGATTCTCTGGGTCTTTTACTACGGAATATCGAACATCATATTTATCAAATCTATCTGGAAAAAAACTAGGTAGGATTTTTTATTCACTCCTTCCGCCCCTTTAAAAAGCAAAGGTAGTTCCTTTCCGTGTGCTCTAGATCGAACGTTGGAGTAAATGTTGGCCTAGATTTAATTTCAGACCTATATGAACATAGTACCTCATAACACCTGTGAAATTACACTTCGAATGATGCCTACTGACTTTATTTCTCACGGCTAATCCCCAAAATTTCCCACATGTAGCATACAAGTAGCAACACCAGCACCAACACCGAACGTGAAATGAAAATTTCTTAATCCCTAGGGTGTACTGTAGTGTTAGTGAACGGAATTTTGTACATGAAATTAAACACCGGCTGCCGAGCTCGGTTCAGCAGACAACATCTGACAAAAATTAAACACCGGCAACGGCAGCACGTACATGGCAAACGGCCAAATTTCGGGCATCGGCTCAGATTAGCCGTGAAGTTTCATTACTTTTGTATTGTGATTGTTGATTTAGAACTCATCATAGTTAATAATGTGGATTCTCTGGGTCTTTTACTACGGAATATCGAACATCATATTTATCAAATCTATCTGGAAAAAAACTAGGTAGGATTTTTTATTCACTCCTTCCGCCCCTTTAAAAAGCAAAGGTAGTTCCTTTCCGTGTGCTCTAGATCGAACGTTGGAGTAAATGTTGGCCTAGATTTAATTTCAGACCTATATGAACATAGTACCTCATAACACCTGTGAAATTACACTTCGAATGATGCCTACTGACTTTATTTCTCACGGCTAATCCCCAAAATTTCCCACATCTAGCATACAAGTAGCAACACCAGCACCAACACCGAACGTGAAATGAAAATTTCTTAATCCCTAGGGTGTAGTGTTAGTGAACAGAATTTTGTACATGAAATTAAACACCGGCTGCCGAGCTCGGTTCAACAGACAACATCTGACAAAAATTAAACACCGGCAACCGGAACTACGTCAGAAAATCAGAGGTCAACACCTAACACCGACTGATTTTTTTCTCATTTCATAGTCGGTGTTAGATCATGATTTCGCGGCAAAATAAACACTAGCCACAAACACCAGCACCGAGCGTGAAATCACCCAATGTAGATTTCAGTTTTGACCCCATAGTATAGTATTGCAACTACTCTGTAGCACCGCCAAGGCGTGGGTCTGCCGCCTTTGACGGCCCCTCTAGTTTGTTTGTTTGTTTGTTTGTGTACAAGATAACTAGAGAACGGGTGAACGGATTTGCACCAAATTTTCAGGGATAGTTTGGATAGTGACAGGAAAGAATCGATTAGATTTTGGTGATGATTGGTTGATCCCTGAAAATTCTGTGTGACCTTCTAATTTTGACTCTATAGTATAGTATATGTAAAGATCACCGTTTCGCACGTATAAGTACGAAGCGGTACGAAGTAAGTCGAGGTGCGATAGCTTAACACTGGTAATGGCGTCAGCACCATTCTCAACGAAGAAGAAAAAAATTGTTTTTAACTACTGAATTATAAGTCTAGAATATCGTAAAATTGCCCGAGTAGTCCGGTGATTCTAAAAGAAATCCTTATTTGATCTAGAGACCGGTAAGAAACTTCACAGAAATGGATAGTATTGACAGGAACAGTAAGTTTAGATTTAATTTCTCTCGAGTTTCTCACTTGCAGCAGAAAATGCTGCGGTAGCTAATGCAGCTGCACGCCGGATCGGACGGCCCAGCGCGTACATGGCAAACGGCCAAATTTCGGGCATCGGCTCAGATTAGCCGTGAAGTTTCATTACTTTTGTATTGTGATTGTTGATTTAGAACTCATCATAGTTAATAATGTGGATTCTCTGGGTCTTTTACTACGGAATATCGAACATCATATTTATCAAATCTATCTGGAAAAAAACTAGGTAGGATTTTTTATTCACTCCTTCCGCCCCTTTAAAAAGCAAAGGTAGTTCCTTTCCGTGTGCTCTAGATCGAACGTTGGAGTAAATGTTGGCCTAGATTTAATTTCAGACCTATATGAACATAGTACCTCATAACACCTGTGAAATTACACTTCGAATGATGCCTACTGACTTTATTTCTCACGGCTAATCCCCAAAATTTCCCACATGTAGCATACAAGTAGCAACACCAGCACCAACACCGAACGTGAAATGAAAATTTCTTAATCCCTAGGGTGTACTGTAGTGTTAGTGAACGGAATTTTGTACATGAAATTAAACACCGGCTGCCGAGCTCGGTTCAGCAGACAACATCTGACAAAAATTAAACACCGGCAACCGGAACTACGTCAGAAAATCAGAGGTCAACACCTAACACCGACTGATTTTTTTCTCATTTCATAGTCGGTGTTAGATCATGATTTCGCGGCAAAATAAACACTAGCCACAAACACCAGCACCGAGCGTGAAATCACCCAATGTAGATTTCAGTTTTGACCCCATAGTATAGTATTGCAACTACTCTGTAGCACCGCCAAGGCGTGGGTCTGCCGCCTTTGACGGCCCCTCTAGTTTGTTTGTTTGTTTGTTTGTGTACAAGATAACTAGAGAACGGGTGAACGGATTTGCACCAAATTTTCAGGGATTGTTTGGATAGTGACAGGAAAGAATCGATTAGATTTTGGTGATGATTGGTTGATTCCTGCAAATTCTGTGTGACCTTCTAATTTTGACTCTATAGTATATTATATGTAAAGATCACCGTTTCGCACGTATACACCGCTGTTCAGATTTAAGGAGCCGATACCGATATCCCAACAAAGCGCATCGATAGCTTAACACTGGTAATGGCGTCAGCACCATTCTCAACGAAGAAGAAAAAAATGTTTTTAACTACTGAATTATTAGTCTAGAATATCGTAAAATTGCCCGAGTAGTCCGGTGATTCTAAAAGCAATCCTTATTTGATCTAGAGACCGGTAAGAAACTTCACAGAAATGGATAGTATTGATAGGAACAGTAAGTTTAGATTTAATTTCTCTCGAGTTTCTCACTTGCAGCAGAAAATGCTGCGGTAGCTAATGCAGCTGCACGCCGGATCGGACGGCCCAGCGCGTACATGGCAAACGGCCAAATTTCGGGCATCGGCTCAGATTAGCCGTGAAGTTTCATTACTTTTGTATTGTGATTGTTGATTTAGAACTCATCATAGTTAATAATGTGGATTCTCTGGGTCTTTTACTACGGAATATCGAACATCATATTTATCAAATCTATCTGGAAAAAAACTAGGTAGGATTTTTTATTCACTCCTTCCGCCCCTTTAAAAAGCAAAGGTAGTTCCTTTCCGTGTGCTCTAGATCGAACGTTGGAGTAAATGTTGGCCTAGATTTAATTTCAGACATATATGAACATAGTACCTCATAACACCTGTGAAATTACACTTCGAATGATGCCTACTGACTTTATTTCTCACGGCTAATCCCCAAAATTTCCCACATCTAGCATACAAGTAGCAACACCAGCACCAACACCGAACGTGAAATGAAAATTTCTTAATCCCTAGGGTGTAGTGTTAGTGAACGGAATTTTGTACATGAAATTAAACACCGGCTGCCGAGCTCGGTTCAGCAGACAACATCTGACAAAAATTAAACACCGGCAACCGGAACTACGTCAGAAAATCAGAGGTCAACACCTAACACCGACTGATTTTTTTCTCATTTCATAGTCGGTGTTAGATCATGATTTCGCGGCAAAATAAACACTAGCCACAAACACCAGCACCGAGCGTGAAATCACCCAATGTAGATTTCAGTTTTGACCCCATAGTATAGTATTGCAACTACTCTGTAGCACCGCCAAGGCGTGGGTCTGCCGCCTTTGACGGCCCCTCTAGTTTGTTTGTTTGTTTGTTTGTGTACAAGATAACTAGAGAACGGGTGAACGGATTTGCACCAAATTTTCAGGGATTGTTTGGATAGTGACAGGAAAGAATCGATTAGATTTTGGTGATGATTGGTTGATTCCTGCAAATTCTGTGTGACCTTCTAATTTTGACTCTATAGTATATTATATGTAAAGATCACCGTTTCGCACGTATACACCGCTGTTCAGATTTAAGGAGCCGATACCGATATCCCAACAAAGCGCATCGATAGCTTAACACTGGTAATGGCGTCAGCACCATTCTCAACGAAGAAGAAAAAAATGTTTTTAACTACTGAATTATTAGTCTAGAATATCGTAAAATTGCCCGAGTAGTCCGGTGATTCTAAAAGCAATCCTTATTTGATCTAGAGACCGGTAAGAAACTTCACAGAAATGGATAGTATTGATAGGAACAGTAAGTTTAGATTTAATTTCTCTCGAGTTTCTCACTTGCAGCAGAAAATGCTGCGGTAGCTAATGCAGCTGCACGCCGGATCGGACGGCCCAGCGCGTACATGGCAAACGGCCAAATTTCGGGCATCGGCTCAGATTAGCCGTGAAGTTTCATTACTTTTGCATTGTGATTGTTGATTTAGAACTCATCCTAGTTAATATGTGGATTCTCTGGGTCTTTTACTACGGAATATCGAACATCATATTTATCAAATCTATCTGGAAAAAAAACTAGGTAGGATTTTTTATTCACTCATTCCGCCCCTTTAAAAAGCAAAGGTAGATCTAGTTCCTTTCCGTGTGCTCTAGATCGAACGTTGGTCTAAATGTTGGCCTAGATTTAATTTCAGACCTATATGAACATACTACCTCATAACACCTGTAAAATTACACTTCGAATGATGCCTACTGACTTTATTTCTCACGGCTAATCCCCAAATTTCCCACATCTAGCATACAAGTAGCAACACCAGCACCAACACCGAACGTGAAATGAAAATTTCTTAATCCCTAGGGTATAATGTTATTGAACGGAATTTTGTACATGAAATTAAACACCGGCTGCCGAGCTCGGTTCAGCAGACAACATCTGACAAAAATTAAACACCGGCAACCGGAACTACGTCAGAAAATCAGAGATCAACACCTAACACCGACTGATTTTTTTTCTCATTTCATAGTCGGTGTAAGATCATGATTTCGCGGCAAAATAAACGCTCACCACAAACACCAACACCGAGCGTGAAATCACCCAATGTAGATTTCAGTTTTGACCCCATAGTATAGTATTGCAACTACTATGTAGCACCGCCAAGGCGTGGGTCTGCCGCCTTTGACGGCCCCTCTAGTTGCTTTAACCCTTTCAGGACAGGAATTATTTAAGAGCTCAATTGATCACATTTCGTTCTGCAAATTGGCAACAATAATATTTTTCTTTTAGTGCTACGTGGTTCTAGTAAGATGTAATGTCTTGAAAATAATATACATGATTAGGAACTTTGTCGAAACGTTGAAAAAGTTGCCAATTTGGACAAAAAAAAACAATGATTTTGAACCTCTCAATGTGTTGCCAATTTAAGGATGTTCAAGCTTATTCTCCTTTTTAAAATTCCTGGCATCGAACGCAATATGATCATGCAACAAAAATGGACACAGTAGGTGCAGAAATTTTTGCTCTTTCCACTCATGCATCTGGTATATTTTTTAAGGCTCTAAATCAAAAGTTATTGGGCCAAACCACAAAATGTGGTCAATTGTCTCGAAAGGGTTAATGAACTTTTCCAGCTTAAATCCTGACTCCCACGAGGCGTCATTTAAATTGCGTTAGTATCTGCGATAATTGGGCCTGTGAAGGCAATTCACCCATGTGCCTTTTATTATAATTATTGTTTAATATTTTCTATTTGCAATCACTTTTTAAACCATATCTCTCTTTCATGGCGCGCAAACGACTGTACACGTCAGATTTAGATTCAGATTCAGATTAACTGGCTGCTTTCAATCATAATACATAATACCGTAGTGCATAACATAAAGTAAATAAAATAAAAACAATAATAAAACAATAACGTTTTTTCATAGATATGTGCACATAATCAAATATCAATAAGTAAAGTATATGATGCACAAATATTGACATGAGTCATAAGGAAAGCTTGTATAACATGTCCATAAACTTATTATAACTTAATCACGATTGGGTCCTTTATAAATATATTAATTTCATAAAGCATCATTACGAGAAGCGAAATATTGATAAAAGAGAATTAATAAGTGAATTGAGGTAGAAGGACAATTGCTCCATCCCAGAGCCATAACAACATGCACAAGAAAAACTTAAGTGTGAAAGTAAAGTGAAAGTGTAAGACAGTGAGGAAACAAAAGAGAATGAAGAGGAAGGAGGAAAGTGAATGAAAGTGTGTGTGTGTGCGTTGTGTGCGTGCGTGTGCGCGTGTGCGTGTGTGTGTGCGTGTGTGTGTGCGTGTGTGTAAAACTACATGCGTGCGCTTGTGTGTGTGTATGTAGGTAGTGCTGGTCCTGCCCCCCCCCCCCTCTCCCCCGATGGAACTCGACATGCTGCATAGTAATAATCACCCATATCACAAAAAATAACGACACCATGTCCTACATCTTCAATCTATAAGTCTTTAGTATGAGAAAAAAAGAAAGAAAAAAAAGAGTCCGACGAAGATTAAAAATAATACATGATGATATTGTGTAGCCCACATACTGAACTCTATGACAGAAAGTTTTTCTTCTTTCTCCCTGTTCTACTTCTACAGGTCACACTCCCGGTACGGTCAGACCTACACCAGAAATTTGTCTTGGGTATTAATCAGCTCCACGTTCATCGGTGCACTCTGAGTCACGTGACCAATGTAGCTCGAATATTGCTTGTGATATTCATTACGGTCCATATTTCTAATACCCCTGTCACATATAAGAGACCGACACCAGACAGACAGTATATAGATCGAACAAACAATTGTCGACTATCGATCGGTTTTGAGTTGGTTTTGCGGTGTGACTGGCGTATAAGTAATTTCTAGAATATTCCGCCTTGAGGAAGTGAATATTATCAAATTGGAATGATGGGAATGAGGAAATACTTCCAATAAAATCCACGAAACATAGTAAATAAATTCATTGTATTATTTTAATAAGTGGCATTTATTTTTTCATGACAGTGGAACACTGAGACAGACTTCTGATAGCAACCAGTAATGTTTTTTTCATTGTTATTTCTGGAATTAGCTAAGCAAATGAAAAAAAGAGATTTAAAAAAAAAATTGTTTAGGCTTATTATCTTTGACATCTAATAAGTGTACAGGGTGTGGGCTAATTAGGCTATATTATTTTAAAAGGTCTTGTCTAAGGATTACCTTCCATGCAATGTAAAATGCTCTGTTAATAAGCATGGTATAAAACCAGGGGGCCGATTCATCAAGTGTCTTGTCGGTGATATTTACCGACAAATTTGCTCTCAGCCAATCAGATGCAAGGATTTCAGTAGCTTATAACAGGTCGTGGTATTCAAAGTCCTGAAGCTTTTTTTTTTAAATTGTGATAAATGAAAACACATATCTTTAGCAACCAACTGTAAAAGTAAGTTGAAAACAATATACATAATAAAGTTTAGTACATATACAATGATACATAGTAAATGGTTAGTTCTAGCCCCCCGGTGTCCTGGAAACACAAGTTTTTGCTCAGAATGATAAAAATATAAAAGGTTAGTATTACTAAGTGTAATTTCATATACATAACCCGCATATACCGTACAAATACTAAGTGTAACTTGATATACGTATCAGACAGACAGGGAGAATATCTGGCAAAAAACCTCAAGAACGACTAATTTTTCTTGAATAAATGAAATCTTGGAGGAACCCATTTCTTTCTCAAATATCCTTATTACTTTTAAACTTTCAAATTGTCAGAGTGTATGAATAGTTGAATTAACAGTTTCAATGGTGTATCATTTTTAGTATGCTTTTTATCTATTTGTGGATAGCCTTCAGTAGTGCAATGAGGAACAAAAAAATCAATACAATTATTCAACAGGATCTATTAATGGTTATATTTAAGCAATGCTATGTGTCCATTGGCTGGTTGAATCGCACATGTTTGCAATTATATTCAGATTCAGATTCACATTTTCTAATTTTTTTAACTCTTATGGATGGAAACAAAAGAAATCTTGGGGGGGGGAACAATAGTTTAAAAAAGACGTATATGTTTTACTAACCTACTATTCTTTTTTTTTCACGAGAACTTAGCAGGGAATATCATAGCTTGTTTCATGATGTAACTGTACTGGAAAAGATGCGTGAGCATTTAGAAGTCATATTTTGGTTATGGTTGGTCGGCGGGTTTGATCTGAAACCTTGAGAACTCAACCAGGGGGAGGATCCAGGATTTTGTAAAAGAAAAGGCAGAATATTCCTTAAATTCTGTGACAATTGGAGGGGGTGGGCACAAGCTTATTGCGCTTAGGTTTCAAACGGGGGGCGCTACCCCGCCCCACCAATCCCCCCCCCCCCGAAGATCCGCCAGTGGCCTGAACATTGATTCGCCATACCAATCTGCAGCAAGAGCACATAAACTTTTGAAATTCAGCATCCAGTTATATCTTTGATTTTGTAGATCAGTCTTGTTCTGGGCCTTGCTCTATCTCTTTCCTGGGCCCCGTTCCATCAAACTTTTTATCAATAACAAGTTACAATAATTGTTATAAGCT
Organism: Heliocidaris tuberculata; assembly: GCA_025618425.1. Classification (NCBI taxonomy): domain Eukaryota; kingdom Metazoa; phylum Echinodermata; class Echinoidea; order Camarodonta; family Echinometridae; genus Heliocidaris; species Heliocidaris tuberculata. The sequence continues at coordinate 16,481,203 of CM046852.1, forward strand.
ACAGAAATCCTTGAATCTGATTAGCTGAGAGTGAATTTATCATATAAATGGGGCAGTTGTTATTGATAATAATTTTTATGAAAAGGGGCCCAGATCATTCGATCTTGCATTGCAAAAACCCTTTTCTCCTTGACTTTGCTTTTATATCATGATTTAAAATCATTCAAATCCATATAATTATTTATTATCAATTATCCATTCAATCAAAATGGATAATGGCGCTATAGAAATCTTATGTATTATTATATCACATTATTAACGGAACAGCCCCTGAATATAACAAGTCTTTATTACGTCACTATCAACCCACACGAACCCTACGATCCTCCAACTCTGGTCTTTTACATGTTCCGCTTTCTAAGAAATCTTGGGGGGAACGAGCTTTTGCTCATGCCGGACCAGCCCTGTGGAATTCACTTCCTCAGGAGCTGAAGAACTCCAACTCCTTTAAAAGCAACCTGAAATCCTATTTGTTCAATCTTGCGTTTTGAAGACAGACATTTTCTCTTGTTATTCATTCTCTTGTTATGTTTGTATAATTTTCTTTATGTTGTAAAGCGCCTTGAGCATTTAATCAAAATGGATAATGGCGCTATAGAAATCTTACGTATTATTATTATTATTATTATTATTATTATTATTATTATTATTATCATTATCATTATTATTATTATTATTATTATTATTATTATTATTATTATTATTATTATTATTATCATCATCATCATCATCATCATCATCATTATTATTAAAAAAAAGGAGAAACTGAGAGTTGACACTGAGCATCTAGCAAGCGTCTTTGGAACAGCTAGTCCTTGTATTAATACTGGCTGCTTCTTTTCTCATTTTTCAAGGATATGCCTATCTTTTACCACGACCACATCTCAAAAGCTATTTGATTTGATTTGATTTTTGTATCATGTTCTGCTTTTTTGTCAATGGCCAAGATTCACAGGATGACGTGGCAACTGGAAGAACAAGAGCCGTCATATAAGTCCGGTCTTGGTTGTCCTGGTTATGCCTTTTCGAGCCCAAATTTTGTTGACGGGGGTTGCTATTGTCCTTCTCGTTCGAGAAGTACAATTATTTCTGTTTTGCATTCAACAGATGCCATGGCATGAGAATTAAAGTAGCCAGTTAGTCGCATAAGCGAAGATCCTTGCCACTGGATTTCTATTTATGAATAGATGGTATTCTTTCCTATAGAATATGTTTGATTTTTCTTTTCAATACCGTCAATCCATCTCAGTGACGTTCTGAATGGATTTTGAAAAGAAGTGCTGTTTGTAAATACGTTTTGCTTAGAGGACCTCTCACTCATTTGCTTTTACGTCATTTCTCGCAGGTCAAGTCCACGCCAGCTTTACACCCGTTGCACATGAGGGGTCTTTACGATTGTGTTTTCAGAGGTAAATGAAATTTGAAAAAAAAAAAAAATTAGTTAAAAGAAGTTAAAGCTGATATGGACGCAGCGTTGAGAGTAGATATCTAGCTGCTGAAGCCGATCACATGGCACGGCCTTCAAGAATGATCATCCAAGCAAAACGTGTGTTTGCCTTGGATTTATATGGTATTATTATAGAAAGATAGGATTACTAGTACACGGGCATAGAATCATACCTCACTACATGTACATGTCTTAAAGTGTTCGTTACATGCCTCTTGAACAACCTGCATTTCGGACTTGCCTTGACTTTTTGGTCGGGTTATTTTGTAAGATTCCATCGAGGGTTATAATCTGTCCATCATGGCACAGGATAGAAATCTCATAACCATCATACTGGTCTGCTGCTTGGCTGTCGTGAGCGTCGTCGCTTTGATACTCGGCATCGTCAGCCTGTCCCAATCAAGGGGCGGGGCTGGACAGTCGACGATGAACATCTACACTCAGGCATCAACCGGAGGGAGTGGTAAGTATGACCGTACATAGATAGGCCTACTTCTTCTTTGTTGGGTTTCCTTCAGGTTAGACCTGGAAAGGATGCGATCAAGTATACACAGTCATACGCGAGCAAGAAAAATCTATGATACTACGGCGGCATAGCTCCAAAATTTGGCTGAATTGTGCACTTTTGTCTAAAAGCACCAAACTGGTACAGTTGTTGAATGATAAATACTGAACAATTTTTGATATGGAAGCACTTCTAAAAAATAATTCATGGGGTAATTTTGAAGCAATTTGTAATTGCAAAACCTAAATGTTCCCCTAGGGGAAGGGGCCCGGGTCCCCCGGCCCCCTTCCCCTAGGAACAAAAGGGGGCCGCAAAAATGTTGAGGACCTTTTTCTTTTTTCTTTTTTTTTATTTTTGCTTGTCAGAGATTTTTTGAGTTAAAGAGGGGCCCCAAACCAAAAATGTTGAGGAGCTTTTTATTTCTTGCTTGTCAAATTTTTTTGTGAATATTGAACCCCCTCCCTCAAGAAATCCTGGATCCGCCACTGGTAACCTTACACAATGAGACTTACTAGAACGTGTCTATTTTGGTCGAATTGTTCATAGATTATGTGCGGTACCAGGTCTGGGTACAGAAAGAAAGAAAGGCTATAATAGGTGTTCAGAATGATTCGAGTAAATAGTTGATGTTTATTGGAGCAAGTCATTTTAAGCCGTGAAGAGGTTGTATAAGGACTATGATATTCTATTCCAAATCTTCCACATAAACAAGCGATTGTTTGTTGTTCCTTAGATAAAACAGGGGCTTTTAGTCATGATGGTAATATGAGGCAAGAGAAGAAACGGAAGAAGAGGGGAACATGAAGAATATGAATAATGAAACAAAAACGGATTATTTTAACAGACAGGGAAAAGAAGAACCATCGTGACTTCATAAATGATAATATTGGAAAAACGAGAATGAGAAAGGGGCTCCTAAGAAGAATACGAAGCTGAATAACCTAATAAATGACAAAAGCTCCTTTCAAGGAGTTATTCTTTAACATTCCCTCTCCAACTACCCCGCCCAAGGACAGAATATGTAATATTAGAAAAACAAGTACGAGAATGAAAAGGGGGCCTCTCAAGAAGAATACGAAACTAAATAACCTAATAAATGACAAAAGCTCCTTTTAAGACGTTATTCTTTAGGATTCCCCCTCCAACTACCCCGCCCAAGGACAGAATATAAAAAAAATTATTCTGCATATGTTGGAGCGAGTTTGCTTAATACACACCCTGGTATTAAATGTTCAGACGTGTATATCCCTTTATTATGCAAAGCTTAAAATCTTCATTCAGTGGAATTATAAAATTACTATTCAAATATGTTCATTTTATAATACCATAAATTCACTCTCCACTTTTGTAATTTACCTTGGTACCTAGTTGTTATACATTTTGAATTTGTATGTATAATGATTTGTTAAACTGCAGGGCGCATTTGAAAAGCAGTTTTGCATAACTGAACAGGCCAACACTGCCGTATAAAATAAACAAGACAAAATAAATAAATATAAATTATATAAAAATCATCATTATACAAACGATGGTAATAAATCATAATGTGTGTTAACATACCTCCATAATAATCGAGGCCACTAATTCAGGCCTCTGGTAGCCGGGGGTTCTGCAGCAGCCCCGGATTTTAAAAAAAAAAATTTAAAGGGGTGCGCAGCACCCCCTAGAAGGCTTAAGATGCTGGGGGTGCAGCACCCCCAGATTTCTATGGGGCACTTGCTCCAGGCGGTACTTAAAGCAGGGGTGCAAAAACGCATAAGTGAGAAAGGGAAGAAATTCATCCTTAAGAATGATTCTCCACTAAATCGGCAGGGTAAAGAAATGGGAGTTTTTCTCAAGTTTAAAATGCGAACATTTTTGAAAGCTCGGTCGCTTTGCTCCCTCGCATGTATTGCTTCAGGATTTCTTAATTTCACACTCCAATATTAGCTATATAAACAGCATTTCTAAAGGTTCAAAACTGAAGAAAAAATGTTATTCTCATTGTTTTTCTATTATCATTTATTAGTCTTTCTTTTAAAAACATATTGAACCCGCCCCCCCCCCTCCACATAATGGAATAAGACAATGTATAAGATAGTATTTTCAAAGTTTCACAATTTGAAAGCAATTGTAACTTTATGTAGCTAAATTCCCTTACTATATTTCTCCTGAATTTTCATTAATTGCCGCCCTTGAGGAAGAAGTGAATAGAAGACCGTTTATCAATTTCCATAACTCGAAACTGTAATGGTCGATACAGTGATCGCTATCGATTTTTTTCTGTAAGTAAAATCCTTAAGAAATTGCTTTTTTAGGCTTAAAAATGAAAAAAAAAATCCGCATGGTCGCTTCGCTCCCTCGCATGTTTCGTACACGCATGAGAAAAGGGTGGGGGTTGGGGCAATTTCATTTTTTGCCCAAAGCAATAATAGAGAAAGAGCTTTTATAGTTTGGAACCTAACAATTATTCGCATTTTCAGTTGCGTTCGCTCGCCTCGCATACTCGCACAAACGATTAGGAGTTTAGGACAACACACTTTGTCAAGTTATGAACGGATTTCCTTGCTTATTTCCACCTACATGTTACTATAGTAATGCAAATTGTGTGTATTTTTTGATTTATTTGATTTAAATCAACTCTCACTTGGATGAGTTTTTCAGCCAAAAATAAGAAAAATCAAACAGTGATATTTGAGTGATTTTTTTTTATGTCGAATCAACAAAATCAACAAATTTTCTCTTGTATTTCTTTGTTTTTTTATGCAAATTAGTGATTTTCTTTCTAAAAAATCTTGGCAATTTAAAGTTGATTTCAATCGTGTTAACCCTGGTGCACTGGTTTGCAGAAACAGAATGACCTACAATAAATGTTATCTTTGCAGGCAACGTTGATTTCAGGGTGTGCACCCCCTCTCCCTGCCGAAATTTTGGCTTTGCCAAGGACTTAGTGAAACAATGTGTAAAAATATCAGTGGTATATCTATGGGGAACAAGGGCGCACGTGCCACTCGCGACACTCAAGGGGGGTTAAAAACGCAAGAGAGAGAAAGAGAAAGAGGAAAAAATTTTGGATTGTGCGCCCCCAATCAGCAGGGTAAATGCATTAGAAATACCTTTTTTGAGGGTTTGAAATGCAAAATTTTTCTGGAGCTCGGTCGCTTTGCTTCCTCGCATGATTTTGCTCCCTAGTATATGATGTAGTGTTTTAAAAGGGCTCAAGATTGATGACTCATTATCGTTGCTTTGCTCACCACCATGAAAGTTTCATTATCCTCTCGTTAAATATTGCGCCCCAGTATAGGATTAAGACGGTGTATAAAATCGCTTTTGCAAAGGTTCAGCTTTCAAAGAAATGTCAACATTCGGTTGTCTTCCTAAATTCCTCGGCTATTTCTTAATGGTTTACGTTAATGTTGCGTCCCATTTGAGAAGGAAGTGAATATAGAAAATAGTTTATCAATGTTCAAAATTCGAATCTCAACTCCTCGACTGATTGCAGTGCTCAATTGCAAATTTTCCTGGGTGAATATAAAATTGCATGAGATTTTGGGGTTTTTGTTTTGGGGGATTAAAATTCAAAAATAAAAAAATAAAAAAATGCTACCGCTCGGTTGCTTTGCTCCCTCGCTTGTAGAATGACGTGGATAAGTTGGAGGGGGTTAGGGGTGCAACTTTGAATTTTGCCCCGGGCGTCATAATTCCTAGGTAAAGCAACTGAATTCCAAAAAAAAAAAAAAAAAAAAATCTCCTCACAGCACCCCCAGTAAGAAAATCGTTCCCAAGGGCCTGGTCACTATAGCGTGACCCTGGTGAACTTGACCCTACTCTAACCTAGGACAACTCCCCCCCCCCCCCCCCCCCCCCCCACCATGACAGATTCTCAACCACAGCAAAACGTTCACTCATTTTCAGTCACTGTGAATCAATCATTTCTATTTAAATTGTATATAAACTGTTTTTAACTCAAGGAATGGTTTTTTTAACAATATTATGGAATAGATATTGTAAAGCCAACCATTAAAAAGATCAGCATTGCTAATATTGTGGCACACGTGAAGCCAAACAATAGATATTAGACGAAATTTTAGAGGAAGTAGACGACTGTACCGACCCCATAGATCGCACCAGATTTCCTCGGGGCCTGTAATTAGGTGGTCTGTCGTAATCGACAGATCACCTTTTGTATTCGTACGAATCTTCTTTCTTTCTTTATTTATTTTTATTTCCCCCATTTCTTGTAAACTCGAGATCTTCGAAAGTACTGCATCAATTTTCATGAAATTTTCATGAGTCATGTCATGCTATGAGGTCATGTTCCCGTTTACATATCAAGGTCAACAGGTCATCGTGACGTCATCCAGGCGCCATTTTGTCAAATCACATTATCAATCATATCTTCATAACCAATCATCAAAAATCGTTCATATTTACATGACATTAACTTCAGGTCATGGGTCATCAGGTCCTGTCGTCAAAGGTCATCCAGAGGTCATGACGCGCGCGTACGCGTGCGTCAAAATTTAGAACTGCTCAAAATCATCCAAAGATCAACCGAGAGTACGTTTCAGGTCATTTCAAGCATTTCAAAAATTTCCGTCCGTGCGCGTCCGTGCGCGCGTTATGCACGTGCGCAGCGCGTACAGAGTGTAAAAACGCCGTTTTTTCGCATGGTTTGTGTTCCTGACACTATTCTTGATAATTTCCAACCATTTACAGGCATTCTCGACATTCCATAAGGCCACACGCGCGCGTCAAACTTTAAAATCCGCGCGCGCTTAAATATGCAAAATAGTGTAAAAAGTCGTAAAAACATGCCTCTACAAAAATAACTCTAGCTCTTTAAATAGTCCGTTGACCCCCTAATTTTTTTTCATATTTGGGTAGAAGAGGAATCATAGATATAATTTCATGGGTAATTTGAGCCTCAATTATATTGCAAAGTCATCAAAATGGCGTCTAAACTCAAAATTTCATTTTTTCAAAAGTGACGTCATCAAATTTATGCACATTTGACTATAACTCCTTTAATATTGGTCATTTTTCGCCCAAATTTGGATATGATGTAGCTGAGACAATTCTCTACAAGATCAGTTCCCATGATTTTTCATTTTGACAAAGGCATCATGGCGTATTTTTGCGATTAAAGAAGGTATGTCAATTTTTCTCATTTTGCGTGTATTCTCTATGGGACATGACTTTTTCTCAAATCTTGATTCTACATTCCCGTCTTCTTTGAGCAGTATCTCTGTTATTTCTGCTCGATTTTCTCCCAAATTGGAGTATGTTATAGCTGAGACTATAAGCTTTTACAAGTGTGCCCTCCAATTTTTGATCAGATGTCGGGATCATGCCCATTTTTTAACTACAAAATGTCATTTGAGAATCCCGTTTTTCGTCTACGTGTTATGTCTATTGGAAATATTTTGGTCCATTGGTAAAGCACTTGCCTCCCATTCCGGCGACCCAGGTTCGACTCCCGGTGGGTCCATTTTTTTTTTTTTTTTTTTTTTTTTTTTGCCTTTCATTCTACCATCTTCTTCGACTATTATAACATATACCATCACAAACAATGTAAAAAACTGCCTAATTTTGCGTGTTATGTCTATTGAAAGTAGTGTGCAGTAGTTTGTGTAGAATCTCATTCCCTCTCGTGTATTAAAGCTAAGGGGATAATCTTCCACATGTCCTGCAATATCAAATCGTCCAGTTCGTTATCCCGATTTCTCCAAATCGGCTCCGTCAATTTTCTCCATATTTTCGTCAGTCATCAGTCCTAATAAGGTCAAGTTCCCACATCTTTTTCAAGGTCATCAGGTTATTGTGACGTCATCCAGGCGCCATTTTGTGAAAATCAACTTATGGTCATATCTTCATAACGAAATGTCATTTCTCTTTCATATTTGGCATGGTTAAGGACACTGTCATTCCAGTCAAGGTCATTTCGTTAAACGCGCGCGTACGCGTACGTCCGCGCGCGCGCAAAATTTAGAAATGATCCAAATCGTCCCAAATTCATTTTGCAAACGTTTCATGCCATTTCAAGCACTTTTCGAAAAATCGCCCATAAAACTGAACCTGTAGGGGCGCTATGCCACTTAGGTTATCGTGGTTATTGTCATCATTATTGTCATTATGATCATCATTATCAATATATCATTATCGTCATTGTCATCACTTATATGACCATATCTTATGATCATTGTCGTCAACATTATGATTATAATCTTGCAGAAATATTATCACACCTGACAAAGCACTTTGCCACAGTAAAAGACAGACCACCTAATTCGTCTTCAGTGACGAATTAAATTTCTAGTCTTTATTTTTATTTTTTATTTTTTTTTATTGGTATATGATGATTGACCAGCAGCACAGGGGCTGAGGGGGTTAATTTACAATCAGATATACATAATGTACATATATACAATAGAATCGCATCAAATATATATAAAAAAGATACATAATTGGAAGCAAAACAAAGATACAAAGACTTACGCTACACAAATAATAAGATAACAAGTGTGGAAAGTGAGAGAAAGAAAAATGTCAGGAAAAGGAAAGAGGAAGAGAGGGGAAAGAAAGAAGGAGATATAGTAAGTGAGAAAGGAGAAGATTTGGGAGGAATACATAAATATAACCAAGTTAGTTAGAAAGCCATAACCATGCAAAATGAGCCATTACATCTAGACATACAATCTGAGAAGTGAAAAGGTTTGGGATGCAAAGCGTGGGGGGGGGGGGGTATTTCAAGATTCTGGCAAGGTGAGGGATGGTGGATTTTCGATATCGTTCTGTATTCAGGGTATTGCATTTAATTGTAGGGAAGCCAGTGATGTTCCGAAGCTGTCTTACATTAGAATTACATCTAGGGACGAGACGAAGGTGTTTGTTTTATTGCTCATGATTACGTTTATGGGTGACAGTTATTACAATTTTGCAGGAGCGGTTTTATTGGTAAAAACGTAAAGTGGATGCAACGATAACACTCCCTTATACATTCCCACGCCTTTATGCTCCATTAAATTCAGCTTTGTGAACTAGCAACATGATAATATAGCATGATCCCGACTCTGCATGTGTATAAACAGCCGCATGCATTTCTCTGGTTTCTGGTTCAAAGGCAATAGTCAATAGGCAATAGTTGTTAGGTATCAAAGATCTTGGGCAGGTTTTGATGCACGGATGGGTCGGAACATACGGCCCTAATACTGCAAAGCACTTTGATCAAATAGGCACCAAATTTAATCCTTTTAGTGCCATGAACATGCCCACTCGCTCATCCTACACTGCCACGTCTACATGTATATACCAGGGAACCGGGGGTGGGGGTGGGGAGGGGGGGGGGCTGCAGCCCACCCCTTACTTTTTTTAGTAGCCACGTTTCATAATGCATACGTAGTAGACTAATTATATGCCCGTCATTTTTAAAGTTAACTTTAAAATCTTTGCGTGACATTGTTAATTTTTAAAAAAAATAAATCATCAGTAATTCATACGGTGTTTGAAACAATTTGATTATAATTTCACTTTGAACTACAGGTTTATGCTTTATAGTCACTGAAAATTCAAGTACTGTTTTTTGTTCATGGTTGAAAATTTGTCAACAAGGGTTATTTGGATAATCCAACTAGAAATTACTAAATTATCGGGGTTTGAATATAAAAAAAAAGGTGTTTCTCCTTTGTGAGATCCGTGACAGGAAAGCTAAAACTTCAGACATATTTTTTGAATACCCAGTATATCGCAGCAACAACTGGGCGTAGATTGTCATCTCGCATTAGTGACATCGCAGAAATCGCTGCCTGTCATAAGGTTCCTCATACTTTTCATAATAATTATGTACATAGTCTAAAACGGTTTTGGGAGAGCTTTGCTTTATGGGTTTGTTTATTTTTGCAACAACAACAACAAAGAACAATACTGTACGAACATTTCATTGTCTTTCATTTTCTTTTATGAAGCAGGCAGTAGCGATGACAGGGTCTGGATGTTCGCTATTGGCTACTATGATAACGTCATAGAATATTTGTAAGTGTACAATGAGTGGACGTGGAGCAAATTTCTGTTGGTGATGACGGCGATGATGATGACGATGGCAGTGGTAATGGTGATGGTGATGACGTTGGAAATGGTGGTAGTGAATTTGATAACTATGTTAATGATGAAGATGAAGGTGGTGGTGGTGGTGGTAGTGATGATGGTTGCGGTAATGTGACCATAAAGATGAAGATATGATGGTGATGATGATGATGATGATGATGACGACGACGGTAGTAATGGTGATGGTGGTGGTGGTTGTAGTAGTTGTCGTGGTTGCAGTATTATTGTATAAGTATGACGATGAAGGTGGTGGTGTTGGTGGTAGTGATGGTGGTTGAGGTGAATGTGATCATAATTGTCATGGTAGATTCTCTTAGAAGATCTTACAAATATGACCGTTACTGTTGTCATGATGGTATATAAGATGCAATCAACTTGATCATCGCGTGTCTCTTCCCTCTCCTTAATTTTATTCACCCTGAAGCACTAAGGTGTAGAATAGGCCTTCTCTGAGTGCTGCTCACCTTATCCTTATATTGCTTTCTTCTTCTCATTTTACGAGAATTCGATACAATTTGAAGAAACTTCACACACAGTTTTGTCTGCAACTTAATTCAACCACATGACAACGGTAACACCAAACAATCATAAACTGGAGTAACAAGTATCCAATGCAATACTTGTACAGTACCTCGATAAGAGTATATTTACCTTCTCTATTAAATAAACAAGTAGCCTATTTATAATTATCTATAAGCGATGGACTTCCTTCAAGTATACATTGCTTATGTGTGATCACATTATTATCAAGGACCAATATTCAGATGTTAAATTACATTTAGTATATTGGCACACCGTATACACACGAGTGACGAATGAGATTACTACCTCGTACATGTCGTACGGAAAACGAAAGCACTGACCCGTATACAGCCTCTCCTTTTATTACCGTACAACTCTCAATTCTCCAATAATCTCTGCAGACAGCTAGGGTTTAGAGAATTTTTGATACGGCACTTTTGATAAATAAAAATAAATATAAAAATCTATATATTGCAAAATACATGAATTGATTGCATACAAATTAATTTAAATATGTCATACAATCCATGGACATAAATTATCAGCTCCTGGTGATTACACGGCCGGTACTCTCGTTGAAACTCGCTTGTAATTCGGTAAATTGGTTCGCCATTTATATCATGTAATTTATACTATGTGTTTGCTATAGTGGTGAGGAAAACATTAAGACCAAAACAAATTATTTCCTTCAAAAAAAAAAAATAATAATTTATTATCCCGCACTTCTTGCGGTTGTGATGAATTTGTTTCCATATCATCAAATACCTCTCGCTATCTCGTATTTTGTTTATCCTATATCATGATGAAATATATGCGAGTGTGTAACTATATATGTATATGTATATGCATATCCATATGTTTTCTTAGTACTTTCCGTATTTCATAAGGCGATATTTTCTTTTCTTTTTCATCAATTGCTAATTATGGGGAGACCGATGTATAATTATGTTAACCTCCAGGAAAAAGGAACATGAAATTCCTCCTGAATCTAATTTTATCTACTCTTCATTTTCATTCCACTTTCATCATCGTACTACTTCATCTACTTTAACACCATTCCCCTCTCTCTACTCCTCCACACTGTACAGCTAATCTATTTCTACAATATGTCTATTCTGAAGAAGATACCATTCCCGAAAACATGCTCACAGAGTCATCAAAAACACTGTCTCGAAGGAAACTCACCTTGCTGGCGCGAACGTTGATCCAACTAACATACTGTTATCTGGTAATGAACCGGACTGTCAATATGACACTCCACAACATTTTGTATCGCAATTTATTAATAATCACAGCAGTAAAACTTCATTTAGTATCATACACTGTAATGCAAGAAGTCTCCATAAAAACTTTGAACATATTGAAAATCTACTGTACACCCTAAAGAATTTTCCTTTCTCTGTAATAGGCATCACCGAAACATGGCTGAATAAATATTCCCCTCCCCTATTTAATATAGATCAATATACAATGCTTCGAACAGATCGTGCATCAGGTAGAGGAGGTGGTGTTGCTTTATATATTCATGACGAACTCAATTTCAAATCAAGGCCTGATGCTCACATTGAAGGAATCGAATCAACTTTCATAGAAATTGAAAATAATAATGAAAAAAATATTATTATCGGTGCAATATATAGGCCACCAAACAGTCACATTGAATCATTCTATGATAATCTTGAAACATCTTTGTGAGATGAGATATACTATCTCAAGAAAATAAGGAAATATACATATTAGGTGATTTCAATATAGACATACTGCCTTCCCAAATGAGTAACAACGGTACGACTTTTCTAAATATATTATCCTCACATGCATTATACCCTCAAATAAATAAACCAACTAGAATAAACGCTACTTCCGCTACCTTAATCGACAACATATTCACAAATGCACTAAACAAAAACTTAAACAATGGCCTTATACTCTCAGAAATATCAGACCATTTACCAATATTTTCATTATATTATAAATCTCGTTTTAGAAACAAGGATGTTGAAAATATCATGTATAGAAAATTAAATTCTGCTAATATCGGATGTTTTCAAAATAGCCTAAGAAATGAAGATTGGACAGAGATCTATGATATCAAAGACGCAGAACAAGCATATGAATGTTTTAACCGCAAACTTTTATTTTACTATAACAACAACATACCGTTAACTGACAATCGACCATCCCAGAAAAAAATTAAAAAACCGTGGATTACTAAAGGAATAATGACATATATTAAGAAGAGAAATCAACTCTATAAATTATCTATTCGCAGTCCGTTGGCTCGAAACATAAATAATTACAAAAAATATCGTAATGTGTTAACCAACATAATAAGGACTTCACGGAAACAGCATTATTCACAACAATTAGAAAAAGCTAAAGGCAACATGAAATCAACATGGAATATAATAAATGAAATTATTGGGAAAAAAACAATCACTCGCAGACTCCAAAACTTATTGATAATGGCCAAGAAATCAAGGACCCTACAAAAGCGGCAAATTTATTTAATTCATACTTTATCAATATTGGTCCAAACTTATCTTCTAAAATTGATAGCAACAACACTCAATTTAAGCGATTTCTTTCTAATTCCTTTGAAAAAAGCATTTTTCTCAAACCAACTGATACTACTGAAATTATTCATATAGTTAAATTGTTAAAATCTAGTAACTCATCCGGTTACGACGAAATTAGTAACGAATCTTCTAAAGAAAATTATTGTCTTTATAAGTACTCCTCTCGCATATATTTTAATCTATCTATAGCCTCTGGAATTTGCCCAGATTCACTCAAAATTGCAAAGGTTATCCCTATTTTTTAAAAAGACGATCCCACCTTAGTTAACAATTACCGTCCAATATCATTATTACCAAGCATTTCAAAATTTTTAGAAAGATTGATGTACAATCGACTGTATGAATTTCTAACTAAACACAACCTTCTAAATTCCAACCAATATGGCTTCAGAAAACACCACTCCACCGATCTTGCCCTAGCCCAATTATATGATAAAATTACTGATACTTTGAATAAAAATGAACATATCATTGGTGTATTTATGGACCTGAGTAAGGCCTTTGATACTTTAGATCATCGGATTTTAATTCATAAATTACAATATTATGGTATCAGAGGAACTGCGCTCTCTTGGTTTCAGAATTATTTATCTAATAGACAACAAAACGTAGTATACAATACAAAATCCTCACATTATCAAAAAATAACATGTGGCATACCCCAAGGATCTATCCTTGGACCACTTCTCTTTCTCATATACATCAATGATATCTCAAATTCCTCCACAAATCTAACATACATGCTTTTTGCCGATGACACTACTCTTTTTTGTTCTCACACCGAACTTGACTCATTAATAAACAAAGTTAACAATGAACTCCAAAATGTTTCACTTTGGTTTAAAACCAATTAATTATCCTTAAACATAAACAAGACAAATTTCATACATTTTAATAAAACACATAACCAAATCGATTTACAAAACAAAATTTTTATCGATGGTCTACCTATATCTAAAGAAACAAAGTCAAAGTTTCTTGGAGTGACCATTGATGAAAACCTAAGTTGGATACATCACATAAAGAATATCAACACCACCATATCACGAGCTATCGGCATTCTATTCAAACTTAAATACATTCTACTAAATAATATACTCTCTATGCTTTATAATACATTAATTCTCCCCCACATATCATATTGCAACATGATTTGGGCAAATACTGCCAAATACTTTTACTGCAAAAGAAAGCACTACGTATATGCACGGGCTCACACTACAGAGCGAACTCCGACCCGTTATTCCATAAACTCAACACCCTTAAAGTCTCTGACATAAATACCCTCCAAATAGCCCTACTTATGTTTAAAGTCTCTATACATCAAGTTCCATCTCCACTTAGCGATATGTTTATGCTCAACAGAAGTATTCACTCATACCCAACCCGTTACGCTAATAATTACCACTTAAATAATCCTAAAACTTTGTTAGCACACAAATCTATTAGACATACCGGTCCCGATATATGGAATTCACTACCAGATGTAGTCAAGTCACACACTACTCTCTATTCTTTCAAGGCAGCCGCCAAAAAGTACCTCGTCAAACAGTATGATGACTCTGGCCGTAAATGACATATTACATCTTCTTTTCTCCTCTTTCTCCCTCTTTCTTTCTTCATCCTCCCCTTCTCCTTTTCTCTCTCTCTCTCTCTCTCTAATATCTCTTCAACACAGTCCACTTTTCTACTTACCATTCTCTTCTATTTATGTTTTCTTCCTCCATACATCTCATCTCATACCCGTCCTTAATTGACTTCTATTACCTTGAATACAACGAAAAGTCTTTTTTATTTCTTTTTTTAAAAATCTTTTCCTTTTCTTTTTTCAATATCCCCCTTTCTTTAGTATTTCCAATTTTTTTGTATAGGATTGTCACTCCATCAAGCTTTGCTTATGTGACAATCCTTCTTTATGATTCATTTACGTTAATTATACAATGCAATTACTCTATTTGATAATGTATTGATATTTGTTTATTGTCCCCGCCGAACGAAGTTCGCGAGGGGACTATGAAACGGGCTCCGTACGTGTGTGCGTGTGTGTGTGTGTGTGTGTGTGTGTGTCCGTCCGTCCGTCCGTCCGTCCGTCTGTCCGTGTGTGCTCAAATGTTAGAAAATGCTACTTCTCCGTCATTTCTTGGCCGATTTTGATTCCGATTGTTTTATCTGATAGGGCTGGGTGGGGGCTTCCAAACTTCTACACAGAATTTTAAAATTCATTCATTATGCAAATTTATGCAAGTTTATTCAAAATCGACGAAAAATGCTACTTCTCCTCTATTTCACATCGGATTTTGATTCCGATTGTTTAATCTGATAGGGCTGGGTGGGGGCTTCCAAACTTCTGCACAGAATTTTGAAATTCAATAATTATGCAAATTTATGCAAATTTATTCAAAATTGACGAAAAATGCTACTTCTCCTCTATTTCACATCGGATTTTTATTCCGATTGTTTTATCTGATAGGGCTGGGTGGGGGCTTCCAAACTTCTACACAGAATTTTGAAATTCATTAATTATGCAAATTTATGCAAATTTATTCAAAATTGACGAAAAATGCTACTTCTCCTCTATTTCACATCGGATTTTGATTCCGATTGTTTTATCTGATAGGGCTGGGTGGGGGCTTCCAAACTTCTACACAGAATTTTGAAATTCATTAATTATGCAAATTTATGCAAATTTATTCAAAATTGACGAAAAATGCTACTTCTCCTCTATTTCACATCGGATTTTGATTCCGATTGTTTTATCTGATAGGGCTGGGTGGGGGCTTCCAAACTTCTACACAGAATTTTGAAATTCATTATTCATGCAAATTTATGCAAATTTATTCAAAATGGCTGAAGGTTCATAATGTTTTCATGTTTTATATTTCAGTTGTATACATGCATTGTTGGTATTCTCTTCTTTTGCATGCAGTAACATTATTATTTTATTCACTAAAGATTTTCACTGAAGTTTTAAGGTTCAGGCTAGTTAATTTCCACAGATCTGCACTTCCGGCGGGGACATTTATTACGCATTGCGTAATTTACTCATTCACTTGTTATGTTGTAATTCAGTTTGTAAAATATGTTTGAAGTAAAAAAGGATCATAAAGATAAATAAATAAATCAAAATCAAATCAAATGGTGGTGATGATATGAAGATAGAGATGGTGATGATGATGATGATGACGACGACGACGACGACGACGACGATGATGATGATGGTGATGTTGGTGATGAAGGTATTGGTGCTGATAGTTTTGAAGTGTATGATAGTTATGGTGATATGATGATGGAAATGATGCTGATGATGCTGTTGGTGGTGCTGATATAGTGGTGCTGGTGGCACATACTCGTGCTTTTGTCGTTGGTGGTTGTGATGATGATGATGATGATGATGATGATGGTGGTGGTGGTGGCGGTGGTGATGATGATTGTGGTTGTGGCGGTAATGAAGATTATGATGATTATCATTATCATCTTGGTGGTTGTTGCCGTAATGATACTGGTAACGATAGGCAGATATTGATAGTGTTGTAGTGGTGGTAGTGTCAGTGATGGATGTTGTTAGGATGACGATGCGATGGTGGTGTTGGTGGTGCTGGTGGTGCTGGTTTTGCGAACTGATGGTGGGGATGGTGATTAACGCACTCATGGTATCCCTCATGAATTCGATGTCGTGTATGTGTGTGTGTGTGTGTGTGTGTGTGTGCGGTTTTAGACAAATAAGAGGTCCTTTTCATGTAATAATTGTTACTATTGCCATGGTTACAGGGATGAGACAACTAACACCATCAAGGGATTCAGTCCAGACATTGTGGATGCAGGTAAGAAGGGAGAGACAGAGAGAGAGAGAGAGAGAGAGAGAAAGAGATAAAGGGGGAAATAGAAAGAGAGGGGGGAGAGAGCGAGAGGAAGAGAGACGGAAATAAAGAGAAAGAGAGAGAAGGAGAGAGGGAGGCAAGAGAGAGAAAGAAAGCAAAAGTGATAGAAAGAAAGAGACAGAGGGGGGGGGGGGGAGGTAATAAAGATAGGGAAGAAAGGGAGAGATATAGAAATAAATATTGATGATATAGAGGGAGTAATATATATATATATATATATATATATGAATAAATATATATATAGAGAGAGAGAGAGAGAGGGATAAACATACGAAGGGGGGAGTGGGAGCGGGGGAAAGACAAATATTATGTCTATTATAATGATATATATTTATTATAATGATATATATTTATTATTATTATTAGCATGATTATTAATAATGATTGTAGGCACTTTGAGTATCAAACTTTGCACACATTTGAAGAAATTAAATCTTTAGCTGATATCCGAGATTCTTTTTAACTTAAAAGGTAATATTTGCTTAAGTTTTTTGGTTCTAAATTTTCTCTTTTCAATTTCCCAAACAACTTTCTGTTATTATCTCCTTCTTTCAGTGTGCTCGATAGCAAACAAGAACTGCAGACTGGTCTATGACATCTACGAGAATTGTTGGAATGGCCAAGAGGGTGAGCGGGCCCGAGGTGGCATGGGGCTCATGAGTGGTTGGTACGATGCATGTACGGGTAAGGTTTTTTTTTAAGTAACCATCTCTGTACCAGAATTTATTTGTTTTATTTTTTCAGAGAACTAAATTTGTTTAATTATAGATTTTAATGACCCATCATTTGACCTGCTTGTGCCACTAAATTAATGACATAGAGGACACACGAAAACAACAACAACAACAACAACAACAACAACAAGAAAAACATGCCCGATTACTGGGAAATATTATAAAACGCAAAATATCCAATTTATACATACCCAATTTATATCGTTAGGTCTCTTGTAATATCTTTTCGTAATATTCTCGTTATATTCATACGTAGACGTAATAGAATGGCGTATCCAGAAATTACTTTAACAATGACTGAATGATGTGGGGGGGGGGGATCCTCCCCCGATGGAAGGGTCGGGGGCACGCTGGCTTCACTGTATGCTGGGAAAGCTACTGGTAGTAACGAAAAGACTCAATTTTTCATATACCAACAAGAAGAATTCACCATATTTAGGGCAACGCCATTCGTGAAATCCTTTAAAAAAAAAAAAAAAAAAAAAAAAAAAAAAAAAAAAAACAGTTGTTGAGTTATTCTTCCACCAGAACGTTGTCACACATTTGCACTTCAGTGTTGTATAGAAAGCCAACGATGAAAGATAGTGAATAGAAAGTTTAGAATATGAATGTAGTTTAAAGGGGTCCAAAGGCCTAAAACAAAAGTGTGTATATGAAGCTAGTTAGTATGAACTAAATGTCGCAAAAAAATGTTAGCTTTCAGTGTTAGGTTAACCGTGAAGGAATAAGAAGGAAATAAGGATAATATTAATTAACTCCCCGCGCACGTAACCCAAGACCAAGTGCATACGGGTACGTCGACTAGACTCCTCACAAGTTACGTTTTTATTTATTAAGATTGTATTTGAGTTTGCAATATATCTTTCTAGGAGTAACGTTTAAAGCTCATTATTCGAATGTATTATAGCGACATGAAACACTTGCATAAAGAGCAGAGTATATTTGGTAATTAATTCCCTTTAAACGTGGCTACCGCGTTTCCCTCATTGCTTGGACCCTTCCATATATCTTCTTCATATTATTTTTCAGGTTGGATTGAAACTTACGACCGCCTGCTGACGTATTACTTCTCAGAGCCCTATCACAAGGGAGGCACAGTCGCCCTCTTCGCCAGAAATGATAGCACAGTGATGTATAACAATTTGGTTAATCTTAAAATTGGATTTAACGATGGCTGGTATTCGGATGAGTTTTGCCTCGCTCGGTACACTGACATTGCGGTGAATATTAGCTACCCTCATCCATTATTTCGTACATATTAAACTTGAACAGCGCCATCTTACAGTGATAAAATTAAGATTATTTTCTGAAAATTAATATCATTTTAAGTTTGAATTTTGACAAACAACTTGTTTGGATAATAGGCAAATTTTATATTTCAAACTATTATTTTGGACTTGGCATTGTGGAAAATTGAGTGCAGGTACATTCTAAGTTTTTACAAACTAGAATGGGGCATGATGGGAAAATGAGAGGCACGTACACTTTTCATATCCTGTTGAAATATGGCGCTATTTAGGAGCTCCAGTTTACTGTCATTTTAAAATCAACCTCCAAAGTTTTCTCGAGGGGTAAATGAGCGGAATGTCACAATAAATTAATGATAATGACCGGTCATTAGAAAGTGCTTATGAACAGTGAAGGCATTTTGACATTGATAGAGCCTTCTGGACATGAGGGCTCTTGTTCAAATTCCCTAATCAGGTGTAATATAAACACTCCCAAATTTTCAGCAAACCCATATCTACGTGTAGTATATGATACATTATTAACCATATCAGACATCTGAGCAATGCAATTTTTACATTTTATTGCCCGGCTTTCGGAAAAGCCAACAAAATTGCGGGCCGATAAATTGTTTATTGCCCGGTTTCGAAAGTCAATGGGATTTCGCTTGTTAAATAGCGGGCAATAAACTGTACGTTACTGTATAGGAATTATTTTTCCCGCGGAAATCACTTGCGATCGTATATTTCAAGTTTTTGCTTTTTATGGTTTTAAAGGAGTTGTTTTGATCTTTCGCGTTGGTATTAATTTTGATGAGGACATTTTATCAAGCAGGAAATATCCGTAAGTTAATAAGCTTATTTTTGTTATTCAATCTTTTGCCCAATGCTCACTCTAGATGTTTGATTCTGTTAATAATAATGATATAGACTGGCTACTTTCGGGGGATACAACATTAGTTGCCCTCACTAGAATCGTATTGCCCTCGTCTTCGACTCGGGCAATACAATTCTAGTTCAGGCAATAGATGTTGTATCCCCCCCCCTCAAGGCCAGTTCATATTATATTATTATAGGTTTTGAGCCTATATAAAATTGCACCATTGCACCATTACCATGGTTTTCTGCAGAATTCGACATCATATAAAAATGCTAAAAGTCAACGAAAATCAGAATTCCTGAAAGATTTGTGCCTTGGATATAGCAACTAATCACTACATATCCATCCTAGTGATATAATTGTCCTGTATTCACCCTGGTTTTTGGTGTCAAGGAATCCATTTAGACCGGGGAATTTACTTTGGCATTCAGAAATCAGGAAATCCCAAATGGCGTCCAAAATCGCCAATAATGATAGAAAGCTCGTTTCAACAATAGAGATATGTTATTGTTGATTTTGATTAAAGTTCAAGGGTCAGGGAATAGAAGTATTTAGGGATTAGGGAGCTTACATCCAAGACAATATTCAAATGATCAGGGCGGATCCAGGATTTTGTAAAAGATGGGGGGGGGGGGCACAAATCTCCGAAAATTTTCTGACAAGCAAAAAAAAAAAAAAAAAAAGGTTATCGTATTTTTGGGGTCCAGTTTTCCTCCAAAATTCCCTGACAAGCAAAAAAAAAAAAAAAAAAGAAAAAAAAAGAAGATTATCAGTTCTTAAGGGAGGGGGGCACAATGTACACTTTTCTTTCAAAGGTGTGTTGGGGGGGGGGGCGGGGGCACGGGTCGGAATTGCCGTTTACCATGCAAAATATCAGTCGACGCCTGAAAAGAATATCCATTAATATCCGTCCTAGTGATGTCGTTGTGATGTCTTTACCCCAGTTTCAGGAGTCAAGCATTTTATTTAGAGCAGTTCAAAGTGTCCTCTGTGGGTGTTTCACAAAGAGTTAAAGGGATTTGGTAACATTGTGGAGGCTTGATTTTATACTATTAATACATGTTTGGGAGTGCGTTAGTGCGATCTGGCAACACAAAGGTTTTTATCGTGGTGTACTAACACACGAGGCGTAGCCGAGTGTGTTAGACACCACGATAAAAACCTGCGTGTTGCTGGATCGCACTAATGCACGAACTCACAACCATGTATTAAAAGTTTTATAAAACGGGTCTACAATCTTAGTGTTTTCTTACAATCTTAGTGTTTGATCTGGATTAGCCGTGCGTTAGTCCCCTCACCTTGCGTTATCACTTTTTTTTTGCACGGTCACGTGGTGTTATTTGACCAATCAGGACGGCTACATTCTTGAACCCGTTTTATAAAATAAATTGTTGAATTTTGATATCTGTCTTGTATAATGATGTTCAGAAGGATAAATAAATAGCCAGGCATAGAAACATTTTCAAATATATAATGTTATTATTAAGATACTCCCATTTACGAAAGCGTATGGCCATACGCTTTAGTCTAACACTGAGTCTATGGGAGAAAATGAGTCTTGCAGTTCCGGTCACTTGCATATGTTTACTTTTGTGAAGCACATGAAGATTTTGAAGTGCTTTTTTTTTTCTGGGCTTCATTTTTACAACATACTACATACACTGATAGCATGTAAGGCCAGGCAGCTCAGATTTTATCAAGCCTCTACAAAGGTACCAAATCACTTTAAGTGTTACTTAAAGTCCTGCGTAAATGCCAATGCGCATACTGTATTAAACGCGTAATCTCATTGGTGGACTACCCAATAGCGCTCATCCCCTGAGCATGATCTGACCAATGCGGTTATGTGTCATATACCGCACGCAAATAGGAATATAAGTGCGACTTTAAGTCAAACTTAACTCTTTGTGAAACACCCCTTGGTCTTCATGAAATCGGTATTTATCTCATTTTACCCCGTTGTTTCCATCCTTCATCCCCCCCCCCCTCTCTCAATTTAATTCACACTATAAATTTCAATATAATCTGTCATCTTCGACTCTCCATAATTTCGCCCTCGCCACCCCTTTCTTTCTTTCTCAAGCGGTCATCACTCTCGACCCCACCCCCTCTTTTCTCTATCTCTATCTTTCTTTCTTTTTTTCTCTCTCTCTTCAATTTACGTTTCTTTATGTGCCCCCCCCCCTCTCTCTCTCTCATCATTTGACTTTTACAGGGATCTACCTTGAGAACCGATCAGATATTCCACTACCAATCAACTGATCGTATGATTGATGCAGCCATCAATGGAGAAGTATTTTTTTTTTTTTTTTTTTTTTCATTATCATCATCGTCATAAGAATGGATTATTGAATAAGATACTGCTTGGGGGTGGGGTGGGCTCATGTAATATGCTAGTAGGCAAAGCACCCAGCACTCAATAATGCATGTATTTCATTGTGCAAGAAGACCAAATCTCTTTAAACTGATTGCTGGAAATTCTATTTTTGTAGTAGCACCAATACCATTATATACCTTCAAAATTTATTCATTTTCATTGTCATCCATTTCTTACAATATACGTTGAGAGTAACCGTTTACCGATATCTTTTTTTTAAAGGGTTATTTGTTTGTTTTTTCCCCCTCAAGATCGACGTGGTGTTCAGCGAAGATCTGAAGCAGTATTCGACCACGCTGAAACGCATTTCACCGGCTAACTTCGAGAACAAGTGTCAGGCTGGTGCTGGCGCTATTATGACACGACACAACAACCGCGAACTGGTGACTTGGTGGAACGACGCCTTCCAACGCCTCAGACAGAGAGGGCGCTACAATGAAATCTGCGAGACACTGCACGAGCGACACGGTAAGTGTCATAACCATACCGATGTTCCAATGCCGATATTTTGTGATAAAATTTGACTTAAAAGTTGATAGTCTGGGAGCCTGTCCCATAATAGTCATCCCATTTACATATCACATCTGACCCCTTAAAGTCACTGAGAGTTATCCATGACATTTACAAAAAAGCTTGTCAGCCTATAAAACGTAGCCGCCTGGTTTGGCCCCTGAAAGGGCCCCCAAAGTTCGGGTCGATTTCAACCTATCTAGTGTATGCATTAAACCAGAATTGCCAGAATTAAGTTATATGACTTTACATTACCAAAACACAAAAACTGACAATATTTTCTGTCAGGATGGGTTGTCAGACGGCCCTTAAAGATTGGGGTTAATTTTCCCCCTTAAGGCCCATTAGTCTGGGAAATACCCCATTTTACCCATAAGATTTGACCCCCTAAAGTTACTCAGACCTTCTAAGTCAATGACAAAAAGTTGTCAGCAGCCGCCAGGTTTAGACCCCAGAGACCCCCAAAGTCGGGTCGATTTCACCCCATCTCCCCCATGCACCAAACTTTGTCACTAGAAGGTAGTATGACTGGACATTACAAAACGCAAAACGCAAAAAAAAAAAAATTAAAACAATTTCCGTCGGGATGGGATGTCAGACTGCCCTAAAAAATTTTCCCCTTGAAGCCCCCTTGAAGCCCAGGGACCAAATTTTGTCAAAAGGAAGAGCTATGGATGTACATTCCAAAAATATGAAACCTGACAAATTTGTCCATCGGGAAGGGGATGTCAGATCCCCTGAAATGAATACCCCAAAGGGCCCTTGGACAACGCTTTGACCCCCCCCCCCTGCTCTGCATTAAAGAAAAACATTTTCTTACATTCTGACTATGATAACTCAAAAGTGATTTATTCAATTCAGTTTAAATTTTCATAACATAATTTTGAGTATAATAATCTTCTTGAGGTGCAATTTGGTATTAATCACTGTTAATTGGTCTTTTGATTAAATAAGTTATTAAACTGTGAAAAATCTATTGCTCTCTCAAAAGTAGCCCCAAAATATTGTCAGGATTTATGTAAACACATCCATTGTCCAAATTCACCTGCTTGACAATTAAGGCTTAATAGAAGAGCTTTTCAGGTATCTGTAGTATATGACTGACAGGCTAAAATGTACTATTCATGTGTACCAAGCAAGCTCCTCTATTATGCCTTGTAAGATGGTCAATGGGTGTGTTTACATAATCCTAACAATATTTTTGGGGCTAATTTTGAGAAAGCAATTCATTTTTCAAAATTTAATAACTTATTGATGAAATGACCAATTGACACCAAATTGCACCTCAAGAAGATTATTATAAATTACATGACGTAAATTTGAATTGCACTGAATAAAACACTTTTGAGTTATCATAGTCAGAGGGTAAGAAAATGGTTTTCCTTTACATACAGAGCATTTCTTTTTTCTTTTTTTTTTGGGGGGGGAGGGCAAAGCATTGTCAAAGGGCACTTTGGAATTTTCATTTCAGGGGGTCTGACACCCCCTTCCCGATGGACAATTTTGTCAGTTTTTATATTTTTGGAATGAACATCCATAGCTCTTCCTTCTGACAAAATTTGGTCCCTGGAATCCAAGGGGAAAAGAATTATCCCAATTATTACGGGCCGTCTGACACCCCATCCCGACGGAAATTTTTGTTATTTTTGTTTGTTTGTTTGTTTGTTGTTTCTTTTTTTTTTTGTCTGTGTTTTGTAATGTCCAGCCCTGCTACTTCCTACTGACAAAGTTTGGTGCACGGGGAGATGGGGTGAAATCGACCCGACTTTGGGGTCTCTCTTTGGGGCTCTGGGGGGTAAACCGGGCGGTTATGGTCAGGTTGACAACCTTTTTGTCAATGACTTAGATGGTCTAACTTTAAGGGGTCAAATCTTATGGATAAAGTGGGGTGACTATTTCGGGAAGGGCTCCTGGCTTACATGTACCAGATTTTGTGAGCATGGTCAGAAAGAAGAGGTATGGCTATACATGAAGTGTTTCATTCCAAAAGGAGCTAACTCCACATTTAGCATTTTTTACTAAATTAAGGTTTTTTGATTTACCACTTTCCCTTGTCCACTTTAACTTTATTATGATATATATGATAGGGCTATTGTCTTAGATTAATTCAATCATGTTTTTAAAAATCTAGCAAATAATTTCAATTTTTAAGAAATTTCATTATTTTAATTTCCATGGATTTAGCTCCTTTTGGAGTGACACCTTAGTCGAATATCTATTTCTGCTAATATAAAAACGTTTAACAATTAGAATTCAACAGGAAACACATTAATATTGATAGCAGAGTACATTTTACATCTTTTCTGATGTTTATTTGTCGAGAATTTAATTTAAAAAATGTTTAAAGAATTTCCTATCTTTTCTAAAGACGGGGATTTTTCGATGTTTCATTCCAAAAGGAGCTAAATCCAAAAATATTCATAAAAATATTAAAACTCTGTCAATTATGTCAAAATTTTGCACTGATGATGTAGACTAGCAACATGTGCTTAAAAATCCTATTAAAAATCCTATTACACAGCTTTAGGGAATGTGGTTGAATGAACAAATCCTAAATGACCATAGTAGATTTAGCTCCTTTTGGAATGAAACCGTTTTGGATTTAGCTCCTTTTGAAATGAAACCTAAATTTGTAATAAAATTTTTTCAACTTTCCAAAAAATATTTTTAAAGGCGATATGGTGCAATTGACTCCCATTTCTGAGATGCATATATTTATCTTTAAAAATCAATTTCGGTCAAAAATGGATTTAGCTCCTTTGGGAATCAAGCTCTTCACATGTACATAACAAAATTGAAAAAACACTGACAAAGATTTTTATCGGGAAGGGGATGTAATACTCCCCTGCGCCACTTGACCAAGCTTTGATGCTTCAAAATACTCTGGACGTAGAGAAAACCATGTTATTGTATTCCAACCTATAACTCAAAGGTTTCTTAATAGTCGTACAAGCTTGAGTATCGTCAATTTCTTGTGGTGCAATTTGGTGTCAAATGATCATTTCGAAAATTAGATATTAATTGTGAAAATTGTATTGCTTTCTCCAAAAGTAGTCATATGGTACTGCCAGGATTGCAGAACATACCCATTGCCAATCTGCACATAATTACTAAACATAATCGAGGAGCTTCCTATAAAGTACATGTATATGGGTACAATTTAACTTATTGATGAAATGATCATTCGACACCAAAATGCACCACACACACAAACAAAAAAAAGTTACGATACCCAAGATTGCACTATCAGTCAGACCTAACTCTGGAAAACCGAGCACAAGCATATACTCCGAAAACGGTGAATGGAGCAAGTTGAATATAGAGCCCTCATCGTTCAGTGCGAGACAGTGTGTACAAAAGGCATGAGGAAAATCGTGCAATGTCCACCTGCTCTTGATAATATATTTTTCAAAAATAATGCTGCGGATATATTTATTTCAAATGTTTGTCATTTGAAAGTCATTTCGTATGACAAATCATTCAAGGATTTTGAAGATATTTGACAAGCAGCATTATTTTTAAGTCAGAATACATATATCGTTGGCAGGTTGACTTTGCAAGATTTTCCCCATGCCTTTTGTACACACTGCCTCGCACTGAACAATGAGGGCTCTATATCCATACGCCGTTTTCGGAGTATACACCTGTGCTCGGTTTTCCGAAGTTGGGTTTGACTGACAATGTAAATTTGATCTGAATTGAATAAGAAACTTTTGAGTTCTTAAGATTGTAATGCAAGCAAATGTCATCCAGAGCATTTTGGGCAGCAAAGCTTGGTTTAGGGGCACTTTGGTGTTTTTTGTTTTGTTTTTGTTTTGTTTGTTTGTTTGTTTTTTCAGGGGAGTGTTACACCCCCCTTCCCGACAATATTTCTGGATCATGGGCCTTAAGGTGAAAATTTTGCCCCATTTTTTTAGGGGTTTTTGTGTGTTGGTAATCTGGTAATTACATTTCCCTTGTAAAGTCATACACCTTCCTTCTGACAAAGTTTTGGACATATGTATAGATGGGGTGAAAAAGACCCGATTTGGGGACCTTTTTTGGGGGGGGGGTGCGCTTTGGGACCAAACCCCCGCGGATTCGTTCGAGCTGACAAGCTTTTTGTGAATGAGATGGATGGTCTTAGTAACTTTAAGGGACCACATCTCATAAATTAGGAGAATATTTCTGGACAGGCTACTAGTCTGTAGATAAAGGACTGCTAGAATGGCGGGGTCTGCTTTACGCCCCCACCCCCTCAATATTTTTGACCGAGCAAAATAAAGATCGGTCGTTTTTATTATGGCTGTTCAGATCAGATATCATGCATCACTGTGAACAAAGACAGATTGAATCTTTTAGGCATTGAGTGCATGCCGTATTGTTATCAAACAGGATCAGAAGCATAGAAAGAGGAATTGAGAGAGAGAGAGAGAGAGAGAGAGAGAGAGAGAGAGAGAGAGAGAGAAAAGTGGTGGGGTGGGATGACCATTGAAATTCTTACTTTTCGTGGTCCTTTATTTCGCCCCAACTAACATGAATAAAACACAATTGTATCACGGGTGCAAAGCAAGGATGTATTAGACATGTTCGAGGTTTCTCGAATTCAACAAGCTCATGAAGAGGAAACAGCTCTATATTGGCTCTCCCACTTCTACCATCGGCTTGAAAGTATGTGGTCCATATATCATATCATCTCTTTTATCATGTTTATAAGCAAAAGTATTTTGTCCGTAGGCTATACAACCAAAATTACCCTTTACTTGATTTCATGAAAGTCTATGGGATGGTGTTGATTACTGTTGGTTGCCGGTGATGGGTAATATTTTGGGAATCAATAGGCGACTGGTCGTTTATTATTTGGTGATGAATCGTCGACCCCATTTCTATGCACTTTTTGAGCACTAAAGATCACTTGGAGATCACTCTGAGACCTTTAAAAGGCCAAGAAAAAAACCTCTTCGACTGTTTCTTGCATTACATTATTAACAATGCATGAGTTTGCCTAAATGTTCATAATTAAGCCTCATTATATCGTGATAAACTGCTAGTTTCAAGCTTGGAATGGAGAAAAGAGTTTGCATAAGGACACCGTTGTTTTTCAATTATGGTATAAGCAATGAGGTTTGCATAAATTTGCATAATTACAAACATTATACGGTGATAAACAGCTAGTTTCATTCATAATTATTTAGATGCAGCACTGTAGTTACATTTATCTAAAGTTATAGCCTTTCAGATGATAATGATATTGGCATTATCAGAAAATAAGGGCTTTGAATATTGATGAAAAATTGCATAACAGTCATCAATATTTTGCACGATTGAGATGGTCATAAAAATATTTACGCAATCATGGCTTGGAATATCCCCATTCAAATTCTGAAGTACAAATTATCCTTAAATACTACCTTTTCATTTAGAGAAGTACAGGTGTTTGAAAATCATGGTATCATCAATGAATTTTGCATAAATTTGCATAACTAAACCTCATTTCAGTAATAAATTACCACTTTCAAGCTTCACAACATATTTAGAACCCAAATGTTGCCCTAAAATAACACCTTTTATGTTGTTTAATATGGACCACGAAATCATCACATGGTGTAAGAGATAAAAGCAGAAATAGGGATAGAGAGAGAATGGCAGACAGAGAGACGCGGAGAAAGAGATAAAGGAGGGGGTCCAAGCTAACAAGATGTCGGCGACGAGGAACGAAATAAAAACGGGAGTGCCACAGTGACTATTGGGACATGAAAGGCGTTGGAGCGGTGATCAAGCCCCCTATTCCCTCCTTAGAAGGCCATGGTATTCGAATTGCTGCTTGGTAAAATCTGTAATTTTCCCCGGTAACGACACCAATGAATCAAGTGCATGTTCAATTATTCAATGTATACGTCTGCAATCTGAGAGAGAGAGAGAGAGAGAGAAAAAAAGAATATTATACATGTCGCTCATTTCATATAAAACCACATAACCCAGAAATCTTTATCTCCCTCTTTGTCTCCCCCCTTCTCTCTCTCTCTCTCTCTCTCTCTCTCTCTCTCTCTATCTGTCTCTCTCTCTCTGTCTGTCTGTCTCTCTCTCCCTCTCTCTCTGTCTTTGTCTGTGTGTGTGTCTTTACAACAGGTCACGTCCCTGGTGAGGACTACACCGAAATCTGCATTGGCTATTAATCAGCTCCACATTCATTGGTGCACTCTCAGTCACGTGACCAATGTAGCCCAGTCGACGACTGCTTGTGACTCGTGCACGTCTCAATAATTCTAACCCCCCCCCCCCCCCCCCCCAGTCATACCGACAAGACCGATACCAGACAGACAGACAGACAGACAGACAGACTACAGACGGAACAAACAATTCCTCTTGTTTGCTGTTTTCAAGTGATATTTTTTGAGAAATAATATAGGATCACAAGATTTCAAATCAGTACAGTATGTATGTAGAGCATGTAATGATTATGAAGTGAATTGCATTTTCCATTTGAACTTTTAAAGATACTTTGTTAACATAATGATATTGTATCAGTTATATCGGAAACTCAAGATATGATGCTGATGATGAAGTAAATATTACAATCTCGATAATAGCACATTACATACCTGTATAAACACACTAAAAAATTACTGGATGAGAAATATAATCTTGGATCACTATATATATATCCCATTTTCAACCCCCTCCCCACTCATCCTCACACACAAACACACACATACACGCGCCCACGCGCGCACACACACGCGCACCCACCACACACACACACACACACACACACAAACAATATGCACATTTCCATATGGTGTACATTACACCCCAGTTAGACCTAAATGCCCAACAC
Organism: Heliocidaris tuberculata; assembly: GCA_025618425.1. NCBI lineage: Eukaryota > Metazoa > Echinodermata > Echinoidea > Camarodonta > Echinometridae > Heliocidaris > Heliocidaris tuberculata. The sequence continues at coordinate 16,510,760 of CM046852.1, forward strand.
AAACCGGACGGACAACAAACCGAACAAAAAATTACATTACCCTGAATTGAAAAGAATCAGTCGGTTTTGGAATTGATGTGGAGTCGGTTTGGTGGTGTGATTGTTGTATTACAGACACCACATAAAGAAAAAAAAAGGACAAGAATACTAGAAAGACAAGAAGAGGAGACAAAGGGACATTGCCACGTATGGCAAAGACTTTGTCGATTATGTATCGGTTTGGAGTCGGTTTGGCGGTATGACTGGGATATATGTAATTTCTGGGAAAATGCTGTCTTAAGACAGTGAGGATTATCGAATTTGAATATATTAATCGGTGATGGGATCACTGCACTAAGTTTGATTAAAATATATAAAACATATTGAAAAAATGCATTGTATTATTGTAATATGTGTCATATATATTGTCATGATAGTGGAACTCTTAGACTTCTGATAGCAATCAGTAATGCTGTTTTATTCTTATTTCATTAATCAGCTAAACAAATAATAAAATGAATTTGTTTTTAGGCTTATGATCTTTGATATCTAATATCATGTTTACAGGGTGTGGGTTAGGCGGTTTCATTAAGTCATTAAAGGCTTACCCTCCGTAAGCTCTGTTTATAAGCATGGTATAAAAAGAGGTGGTGGTGGTATTCAAAGTCATGAGGATTGCTAATTTTGATAAATGAAAACAAATATCTTTTGCGACCATCTTTAAGAGTAAGCTGATGTACATATGCAATGATGGTTAGTGAATGGTTAGTCCTAGCCCCTGCAGGTGTTCTTGCAACACAAGTTTTTGCTCAGAATGATAGAAATATAACAATTAAGTATTAATATAGCTCAGTGTAAATTCATATGTATAACTTCATTTACCGTTCATCATATACGTTTTATACAGGGAGAACATTTGGCATAGAACCAGTAGGCATTATCAAAAACTACTCCTTTTCTTGAATAAATGAAATCTAAAAATTGGAGGAACCCATTTCTTTCTAAAATATCCTCATCTTCTTTTCAACTTTATAAATAGTTGAACTTAAGTTTGAATGGTGCATCATTTTTGTCTGGTTTTTTTATCAAGTCGTGGATAGTCTGTAGTATAACGTAATGAGAAAATTTCAATATACTTATTCAATTGGATGTATTAATGGTTATATTTCAGCAATGCCTTGTAGCAATTGGCTGGTTGAATCGCACATGTTTGCTTATATATCATAATTATAACCCAATATATATTTTACATTGCATTTAATCATTAACAATTGCCTTCAAAATAACATGATTTATCATATTTACTTGACTCAGGAGTAAACATTGACAAATTTATAGTAATTCTAAATTAATGTTCTCAAGAAAAATCAAACAAAGGAATGTACATGGTTTTAAAGAATGTCTAGCACTTGGATTAAAAATTGAGAGGGCTGGGCGAGTAAGAATTGACATCATTATTTTCTTTAATTTATTTTCTTTAGCGCCAGAAACGCAGTCACATACATTGGCAAGAAATCGTTAAATCGAGAGGGGGAGAGTTACACACAATTAATATCACGGGACTAAATTTATTCTCGGGGGTGGGAGGTGGGGTGGGGGGAAGGGTCACTTATAATTATAAAAGACGTGGAAATGAAGCCCCCCTTTAAATTTCCTTCTTCGTCTTCTGCCCCCATTTTAATGGGTGGAGGGTAGGGGTGCTGCAACCCCAAGCCACCCCCAGTCACCAGTAGTCTACAATTATATTGACACATTTTATAACTTTCTGTCTTTCTTTTGCTGTACATGGATATAATTTAAAGGGGAAGTCTAACCTGATATTAAGTTAATTTCAAAAGATGCAGAGAAATTAAAGAAGCAGAAAAATGAAAGAAACAGATCAATGCAAGTTTGAGCAAAATCCGATAAGAAATTTACATAGGAAAGTTGAGAATTTTTGAAGTTGTAATCATTCAAACACAAATTGGCTGCAACTCCGTGACGTATCTTGCGAGCTTCTCTCCTAATCGCTCCGTACAAAAATATTCATAAATTTTAATGTTCTTTGTTTTAGATATCGGGAATATATTTTCATCATACAGGTTTTGTGTAAAAGCATAAGAAATTATTATATCTAGGGTGCAGAGGAAATGGAAATTTATGATTTTTTTCTGTTTAGGGCAAATGGGAGATGAGCTCCTACGTTTCGTCGCGGAATTGCCAATTTGTGTTTGATTGATTACAACTTCAAAAATTCATAACTTTCTTATTTCTTATCAGAATTTGCTCAAATTTGATTGATCTGTTTCTTTAATTTTCTGGGTTTTTTAAAACCAAGTTGATATCAGTGTTGACTTTCCCTTCATTAAGTCAAAGTGCGTCTATTGTAATAATCAGCTGGCTTTACATTATAAGATGATTACGCTTGTATTCTTACGAAATAATTGAAAAGCATTAAAATGGTGAAAAGGGAAAAAATTCTTGGTTGTATGTCTCTGTTTCTTTCACTCTTATGAAATGAAGAAGAAGAAGAAAAAAAAAAAAGAAATCTGGGGAAAAAACAGTACTTAAAAAAGACATTTATTATGTCAATTCAATATTCAGTATAATTAACCTACGGTTTTTTTCACGAATACTTAACGGGGAACATCATAGCCTATTTTATGCTGTAACTGTATTGGAAGAGATACATGCACATCTCGAAGTCGCATTTTGGTTATGGTTGGTCGGCGGGTTTGTTCCGTCTCGTGATGACTAACAGCTCGAAAACTCAACCATGGGGAGGATCCAGGATGTTGTAAAAGATGAGGCAGAATATTCCCGAAATTCTGTGACATGGGTGGGTGGGGGGGGGGGGGGGAAAGCTTGAAAAAGTTGTGTATTTAAGGCATTAAGGTATGGCACTTAGGTTTCAAAGGGGGGCTGCCCCCGCACCACCCCCCCCCCCGAATCAGCCAGTGGGCTCAACAATGTATCGCCATAACAGTTTGCTGCAAGAGCATAATTACAAACTTCTGAAATTCAGCATCCAGATAGATCTTTGATTTCATGCCATGATATGTGTCGAAGGTGAAACAGAAATAATTATACTTCTCGAACGAGAAAGAAAATAGCAACATTCATCAACAAATTTGGGGCTCGAAAAGGCATAACCAGAACAACCAAGACCGGACTTATATGACGGCTCTTGTTCTTCCAAATTCTTCAAGAATACATTTTTTTCTGTCTCTCTGGGGTTACACCAATGTAATTTCAATTAAGGTGCCCCTATAATTATCAGATGTTTATAAAAAAATTATAATGCAGTTGCCATTGCATATATGTAGACCTATTACTTTATAAGATGAAGATGCTTGAATTTTTACGAAACTTTGTAAACAGGAAATGGCTAGTGTTCTGGATATGTTGTTTGTGGCTTTTGTTTCACCTCGTCTTATATAATTATCAATTTCATTATAGCAATAACATTTCCAGGAAAGTACAAGGACATGTACCCCTACCCGCTCCTCCGATGCCTGGGGCGGCGCGCTCGGGGGGGGGGGGCCACTTTTCGAAGTACCCCAAAATTGCCCTATTTATTTCTGAAAAAGCCCCCTTTCTCTCTGATAAGTGCCCTTTATTATTAACAGTGCCCCTGTTCCTTTCTAATGAGTGCCCTTTCCCCTTCTAATAAGTGCCCTTTTTTTCTCTTTCTGATAAGTGCCCCTTTTCACATCTGATAATTGGCTCCTTATCTCTAATAAGTGCCTTTTTCTCCTTCTGATAAATGCAATTTTACTTCGGATGGGTGCTTATGTTTCTTTCTTTGAGTGCCCTTCTAATAAGTGCCCCTTTTCAAATAAAATGATTGTCCCCCTTCTCCCTAATTTTCTCCCTTGATAAGTGCATTTTTAATTCTGATAGGTTCCCTCTTTCCCTTCTGATAAGTACCTATCTTCCCCTTCTGATAAGTGCCCATTTTCAAATCTGATAAGTACCTCCTCTTTACTTCTGATAAGTGTCCTTTTACTATCTAATATGAGCCCTTCCCTTTTCTTATAAAAGCCCCTTTTCATATCTTATAAGTGCCCCTTTTACTTGTAGTTTCTTACAAAAAGAGGTATATCTAGCTTCAAAGAATCGGTGCGGCTTGATATATAGTAACAGGTACCCATATACAACAACTACAATGTAAGGCAGGGGAGCTGGAGGCAAGAGGGGCACAATGCCCCTCACTCGAATGTGCCCGTATATATTTTCTAAAAATTTTCGCCAAGCTCGCTCACTACACTCGCTTGCTCTGATAGGATGTAATGAAATAAGCAGATCGCATAAAGTATGATATTATCCATGTAATCATGGTAATCCTAAACATGCTAAAGAAAAGCAACAGGGTTAATGTACAAATTAAAAGATCATTAGGCATTCCCTCCAAATTAATTTGCTGTTGTCATTTTCTTTATATCGCTGTAAAAAATGGACACGGCAATGAACTCCTCAATCATTTGAATATATATAAAGAATATTATGTTATGTGTTCAGGAAACATGGTTTTCCGAATATAGTACTCTATGTATTCCTGAATATACATGTCTTTCAAGAAATAGAGAAGGTCAACGTAGAGGTGGTTGTGCCATATAATGTGCACGATGATATTAATTACGATGGTCCAATTAACGATTTAAACTTAGAATTACAACAAGTGAACATTATATGTGGCTAATGAAAAAGTGTCCATTATAAACTTGTACAATCCTTGTAAGAGAATGAATGAATCAATTTTAAATGCATTACTGAAGAATGTAAATAAAAGGGATAAAGTGATCATTACAGGAGATTTCAATGCACATAGTACCCTGTGGGGCAGCGAGAAAACAGACAGAAATTGACATGCCACTGAGCAATTTATAAATGAGAACCATTTGATAGTTATGAATGATAAAACAGGAACCAGATTGGACCCATGCCCTGGAAAATTATCGTGCTTAGATTTAAGTATTTCCTCCCCATCACTGGCCAATAAGGCGATATGGAAGGTTATGGAAAATTCTTTCGAAAGTGATCACTTTCCAATCAGTATTCAAATAGCACTTGGAAATAATGGAAAACAAGGTAAAAATCATATTAATGTGGAAAATATATCAGATGATAATTTGTCTTTCAAGAATATAAACTGGTCTAAATTTGCATATAAATGTGAAACTATCACGAAAGACCAATTAATTCATAGAGAGAATGATGTAAAGAAATCTTATGATTTATTTATGAAATATTTGAAAAAATGTATTAATGAAACGATTCCGAAAAAAAAGAAACTTGGAACGGAATCCAGTTCCTGGTGGAACAAAGAATGTTCTGAAAAAATAAAAGAAAGAAATAGATTAAGTAATAACCTATCAAGAAATATTACGTTTGACAGAATTGATGAATTTAAGAAAAAGAAGGCAGAAGCCCAACGAGTTCTTCGGCAAGCAGAACGGGAATACTGGCAAGCTTTCTGCAATAGATTGGACCGATACATGCCAGAGACAAAGATCTGGGCATGTATAAAACGTTTAAATGGGGTACCAGTCAAAAAATCACAAAACATATTGATTGAGAAAGGGAAAGGCATCACATCTGTATCAGAGAGAGCAGAAATCCTTGGGAATTTTTTCCAATCTTTGGGACTGAAAGATAAAGAAATTAACCAAAAAGTGACCTTGTCATCAGAGAAAAATTCTTCTGTTTTTCAAACAGAGCATGCTATCAACGAACCATTTTCGATGAATGAATTTGAAAAGGCAGTAAAAACCATCAAGAGGAGCGCTCCAGGAAAAGATAATATCCCATATATTGTATACGAAAATATGCCAAAGGCTACAAAAGAAATGATGTTAGATATCATTAATAAGATATGGGAAAAGGGAGATATTCCACGCCCTCTAAAACACTCTATATTGGTGCCAATCTTAAAACCTGGTAAAGATCCAAAAAATGTCTCTTCCTACAGACCAATATCACTCACATCATGTTTTGCCAAAGCTATTGAGCGTATGATAAAAGAAAGATTACAGTGGTACATAGAAAAGAATAGTTTACTGCATAACTTCCTTAATGGTTTTAGAAAAGGGCGTAGTACTGACAATATTGTTCTACTGGAAAATGACGTTCAAAAAACTATTAATTGCAGTGAGCACACAGTAGCAGTTTTCTTGGATGTCGAAAAGGCTTATGACAGCCTTTGGATTAAAGGATTGTTATTCAAACTTAATCAGTGTGGTATACAAGGGAACATGTTAAATTATCTACAAATTTTTTTAACGGAAAGTACTTTCCAGGTAAGAATTGCAAACATAGAATCCGAGACATACAAAATGTACAACGGACTCCCTCAAGGGAGTGTTCTGAGCCCCCTCTTATATAATATAATGATGAGAGATACCCCAACGGACCCAGAAGTGACAATAACTATGTATGCCGATGACTGTGTGTGGGTAGCAACAATTTTTTTCGCCAGCCCTCCAAAAAAGTCGCTCAGTGGGGGGGGGGGGGGGGGGGGGGAGTTATCAGATATTTTCCTCCATAATTTTCTGACAAGCAACAAAAAAAAAAAAAATCTTAAAAAAAAAAAATCGAGGAAAAGTTGTCAGGGGGGGCACTCTGCCCCCCTGTCCCCCCCCCCCCCTCAGCTACGCTAGTGCTTAGGATATGCGCTGGTGGTCTACCTTTAACATCACTAGCTTCACTGCAGGTGGAAATGGGAGAACTCCCACTAGATTTAAGAAGAAAGATGTTATCAAGCAAGTATAGACAAAACATTGAAAGACACATCAATCATCCATTGATAAAACATAATAAACCATATGCTGGCAATTTGAATATCTTAAAGGTAAGAATGTAAGTAAACCGTTCGGATATAGGCTCCAGTGCAAGATAGGGAAAGAAAGCATGGAAAAGATAAGTCCTCCAGCTTTTCCCCCATGGTTATTCTGCCCACCAATAATATCTACCGAATTAAGCTCACAAATAAAGAAATCAGATCACCCAATTTCAATTACAACAATATAGTTTAGAATTGATACACACAAAGTGGTTAAACCAATTTCACATATACACTGATGGATCCATTAAAGTACCCGAAAAAGGGGATCAGTTCAGCTGCTTTCTATGTACCTTATTTCTCAATATACCAAGGGAAAAGATTATCTAACTTCGCCTCTTCTTATAGGGCAGAATTGGTAGCGATTATTCTTGCACTGGAATGGGTAGAAGATATAAACATATACACAGGTGTTGCTATATTCAGTGACTCACTTAGTGCACTTTTATCCTTACAGCGACAAAATGACGAACCCATTATTACAGAAATTCTGACTATTATTAGTAGGCTTAAATATAAAGGAATTGACATATATTTTGAATGGATCCCAGGACACTGTGGAATAATAGGAAATGAAACAGCAGACTCCTGTGCAAAAGCGGCTTTATCAAATAGAATAGAAATATATAATAAATTAACATTATCAGAAATTAAGCAACTAATATTACAAAGTTCCAAGATACTTTGGCAAGAAAGATGGAATCAAACAAACTCGGCCTTGAAAGAGCTACATCCATCGGTGACATCTCCATATATATATGTAATCTAGGAAGACAAGAAACTACACTCCATCGTCTCCGCGTAGGAGTTATTGGTCTTAATCAATATCTCTTAAGATTGGGTATTCATCCAACAGGTTTCTGTGACAGATGCCCTGAGGTAGAAACTGTCAGACATTACCTTATAGTTTGTCTGAAATATATTACTGAGAGAGCGATGCTTCTATCAGAATTAAATGAATCTCAACCAGGGCAAATAATGGAGTATTTTAAAAAAAGAGATCCAGGTATACAAAAAGCTATACTATACGTTTCGTTTCGAGAACGAAACGTTTCAGTAAAGAATAGTTCAATTACCATTATGTGTATGTGTAGGTACTGTATGTGCATTAGATATGTTTAAAAAAAATTGTGTGAGTTAATTTAGATTAAATTTCTATAATAATTATTTATCCTTATAATGCATATGCATGAATACGTATGTAAACAGGCTATATAGCTATATCCTATTGAAGAGTATTAAAGAGAGATTTATTTATAGCTATAAGATGCACATGTTGTTTACTAACCAAGCCCACAAGTGTTTTTCGCCTTGTTTGATATAATATTGTTAAAAACTAAAAAAAACAAAAAACAAACAAACAAACCCCCCCCCCAAAAAAAAAAAAAACATTGTAAAAACCCTATGGTAAAAACCCATCTATACGCACAGGTACACGAGCGCCCCCTCGCCCATGCTTGAGTTACCTAGGCTCGAAAAATCGGCGCAACGTACCGTACCGCGCTGACTGCATCTTGGAAAGGGCAGTGCAGTGCAAGCGTAATTGGAACTGTGCTGAAGATAGCGGTTGTTTTTTCAGGAATTTCAATGTAAATCTAGCGGGAAAAAAATTAATTTGTAATTTTTTTCCCCTTTTACTTTTAGCAGAAAAAAAAGAAAGATAAAATTATAGAAAGTTTATAAATAATATCCATTAATAGAGAGAAGGAGAGAGAAAAAAATTGTCATTGGCGACAATAGTCAAATATAACTGATTGCCATAACGAAAGAAGAAGAAGAAGCAGTTTGTCGGTAAATTCAACTTCTTCTGAGTTGCAGTCTGCATTGCCCAAATTTTATTCTAAATCAGTGACGTTCCTATCATTTGGTGAGCTGAATTTCAATGTAATCAATGTATAAATTAATTTTCATTCAATTTTTTTAGCATTGTAAATTTTGAATGGCTGTAGAGTCTCTATTGTGCTGGATCTGGATGAATGTTGTGAGCAAGAGCTACTTATACCGCTTACTGGAGCGTAGTAGTCTACTGCCACTTACTACATAAAGTCCCACATTATTGTAATTTTGTAGGTTATGGAATATAGAGTGACCTGCTGTAAATCACTCGGCCCACTCATCCAATGTATGATGGGGGACCTAAAGCTACGCACTTTGTTTCCAGCGGCTAAAAAGTCACTTTTTGATTGATTTATGCGAATTTCTTTTATATATCTTGGTTCTACATACCCTTGAATTAAATTCCTGAGAAAATTATGACGGACAAATATTATCAATAACATTAGTTTTCAAGTCGATGTCGATACCCATGTCGAATTTGGTCGAAAAAATGAAAGGGTCCTAAAGCTACGCACACGTAATAAATGAATGCAAATCTTGATTTTTAAGCTGACTGACGTGAATTTCATCCCGATTTGCAAATAGTGATAATATCACCAAAAATAAAGGAAATTTACTTATTCTTTTTGGCGAACGTAAATGATAATCTCGTTGCTCAGTCACACCAAAAGTTTGGCGCGTTGAATGTGTCGCATTGCGCGTATTTGCGGGGTGCGTAGCTTTAGCACCTGCGTAGCTTTAGGACCCCTGACCATACTAGGTTATGATTATAACCTCGTACTCCTCTTACATTACGGGTACGTTGAAACTAAGTTTCACCTAACTCGCGCTCTTTTACCATGTGAAGTAAATTATTTACTCCGGAGGGGTGACTAGGTATTGAAGCTAGGTCTAGCATGTCTAGCTGGTAAAATCATCATTAATTTTTCAAACTTAATGATAAAAAAGACAAATCTTACCACCTTCCAAAGCAAGTCGTCTCTACTATCGGAGCATTGTCGGTGGTCAGTAGAGGCGCACGGCCGATATCGGAGACTCTCTCCCATTTGGGAGATTGTCTCTGTTATCAGAGACTTTCATAAACATTTTGGGTAGCCAATGTGGGAGACAGTCTCCCATTTGGGAGATCGATTTTCTTTGTTTACATTTGCGACCAAGGGATTACCTCGGCGCAAAAAGAAAATGTGATAAGCAGATTCCTCATGATAAATTACCCCTTTTGACCGTCTACTTCAAAGATTCACCGTCTACTTTTGTTTTCATAACATTTTTTGTTATGACCCACACACAAAACAAATGGGTTTCTGACCTCAGTCAGGCAAAAATTTGGCTGGGATAAACTGCCTTGTTGTTGGTGTTGTTTCTTTTATCCTTTTGTAAGCTAAGTCTCCAATATGAGAGACAGTCTCCCAAATGGGAGAGAGTCTCCGATATCGGCCGTGCGCCTCTACTGGTGGTATGGTGGCCGTGATAGGAAAATCGGACAAGGAAAAAATACCGCTGACCCTTGTCGTTATGAGGCGCTGTTTGTGACGTTATATTTTTTAAAGAAACTGTATATCAGTTGTAACTTATACATGTACAAGCTTATCTGAAGATAACGGATGCGGGCTAACTCGGCACTAGGGCGAACTCGGCCTTGGCGGAAAATCGCCACGGAGTGAGCCCAGAGAGTTAAAGTGATCGCAAACACTTGTGTTGAATTTCGCATTTAATTACACATTTCAAAACACTTAAATTCAAATTATTTGATATCATTGAGTAAAATGATAAGCAAAGAAGTAATGTTGACAATTTCAAGAAGTAAAATTATGCAAAACATGAAATTTAAGGCTAAAAAAGGGTACGGTGCGTAGCGTGGACTTCAACTCTTGAAACATAGTCACCGCGCAGTGCCGAGTTCGCCCTAGTGCCGAGTTAGCCCGACCCCGAAAATAACCTTGTACTCCAGACTAGCTTTTACGGGTGAATAGGCTTCAATAGCTTTTGTGTGTATCAGCAGGCCTTTTTCCAGTCTAGATCATTCATACATGAGAGGAAAATCATTATTTGAAATTTCACTTTCAATTCTGAATCCCCAAATTTGTGGCACAGACAGTAAGAGTTGAAGAGTCCCTGAATCAGGTAATCTAGCAAATTAAGAAAGTTAAAGCTTGTTTAAAGCAATTTTGTTGTCTGTTTTTGACTGCTGCAACAGTGAATGTTGGACACAGTCCCACATATAGGCAAGGCCCAAGGGCCTATGCACTCGTGTATATGCTCTCTTGTATAATGATGTTCAGAAGGATAAATAGATAGCCAGGCACAGAAAGGTTTTCAAATATATACAATGTTATTATTAAGAAAAAGTGCAATAAGCTTAAATCAACAGATAAATTGCTCAGACACATTAAACAAGAGCATTACGAATACATGTATGAGTAAAAAATTCCTGACAAATATCATGCTTAGTTACAACAGTAGTTTATTTACAGATCCACAAATTTTTCAGCCTCTCCCTCTCCCTCTCCCTCTCCCTTTATCAATTAAGTGGAAAAACATATACAACTGATCACTCATAGGCCCTTGCCTATGTGGGACTGTGTCCAACATTCACTGTTGCAGCAGTAAAAAACAGACAACAAAATTGCTCTAAGTAAGATTTACTTTCTTAAATTTGCTAGATTACCTGATTCAGGGACTCTTCAACTCTTACTGTCTGTGCCACAAATTTGGGGATTCAGAATTGAAAGTGAAATTTTTAATAATTATTTTTCCTCTCATGTATGAATGATCTAGACTGTAATGTGTAAAAAGGCCCGCTGATACACACAAAAGCTATTGAAGCCTATTCACCTGTAAAAGCTAGTCTGGAGTGCAAGGTTATCTTCAGATAAGCTTGTACATGTATAAGTGGCCATAAATATGTTATCGGCCACTTATACATGATCATGTATGATGAGGGGACCTAAAGCTATGCACTTTGTTTCCAGCCCCTAAAAAGTCATTTTATTTAGGGGTTTATGCAAATTTCTTTAAATATCTTGGTTCTACAATCTACATATTCCGAAGTTAAATCACTGAGAAAATTACGACAGAAGAATGTCAATAACATTCATTTTCAAGTCGATGTCAGTGCCCGTGCCAAATTTTGTTTGACAGAATGAAAGGGTCCTAAAGCTACGCACACGTAATAAGTGAATGCAAATCTTAATTTTGAAGCTGACTGATGTCTTGATTTTACGGGTGCGCGATCGTAGAGATCATATTGATGTGCGCGCGATACTGAGTTTATTTGTGGACAAAAATTTATTGGTTTAGTCCAATTATTCATGGAATGAAAACAACATGCAGTGGTGTGAAAAAAATCGGTGAGGATTTCTTGGGTTTTGGACATGATTTTGACTTTGGATTTTGCTTGAAATAGAAGTTCTTCTAAGCTAAGAGTGAGATTTTTATACTGCTGTCTATGCGTGCGAGATATTAGCACAGTGAACTTTTCAGGCTGTTTTTGCCGGCAATCTTGCTCCTTTGAAACAGGCATTTGAGATCGAGAATGCATACCTCGCCTAAGGGAAGCAATTTTGGTCCGTTGTGTGAGGTTTCCTCTATGGATAACCTTGCATACGTGTATGTGTACCTGCCCTAGGCTTTCGCAATTTGCAAACTTAGTTATTAATCAATATCTTTCAGACTATTTTGGCACCTTGTAGTTGAAATTCATGTCCATTCGTTATGAATTGAATTTTTTTTTTTTTGCAGGCAAACCGCCATGTCTATTGCGGCACGTCAGACGGCAATCACCTGTCCCGGTCACACCCGACCTGTCGTTGACCTTTCCTTCAGTGAGATCGTACCGCAGCATGGCTACTTCATGATCAGTGCCTGCAAAGGTGGGTCTGACATCAATTTAATACCCTCCCCCCATTTTCTTGTTGTCTACTAATTTTAATCAGGGCCCACTGCAGAAAAAAAAAAAAGCCAGGACAGAATGGTCTTATGTGAATCTAGCTGTACAAGCTCAGTGGCTTATCAGTCTGGTACTGGTCCACGGAGCTGTACATACAGGGGATGCATATATGGTGTGTGTAGAAGGATATCCAAAAAAAAAATCTAGATCTAAATATCACTCATTCCCACATACTATGAGCCATGCAAACCACTTTCGGAGTTTGCTAAAGGGGTTACCTTCCAGGCTCTACTAAAATGGTAAAAAACGGGGAAAAAAAACATTAAAAAATTTGGCAGGTGTGATGAGGTTTTTCTTACCTTGCACGTGTAATCCGTATATACGAGGTACAAATTGTTTGCATGGCTCACAGTATGTGGGAATGGGTGATATTTAGATCTAGATTTTTTTGGTGATATCCTTCTCCACACACCATATATGCATCCCATGTACAGCTCCGTCGACCAGTACCAGATTGATAAGCCACGGAGCTCGTACACCAACAAGAATCCATTGCTTTTTTTTCCCCATCTGTGTAGTCCTGGATATACCTTGTATCATTTTGTCAGGACTAGTAGATGTACATAAATGTACATGTAGTACCTAGTCTACCAACCTGTAGAAAACTATCTCTTAGCACAGTGACCTCCCAGACACAACTACCTCTGCAGGAAAACTACAAAGTAGTTGATGGGACATCTCCTTTGGCAACATTTGACCAGATTGGCTTTATTTCGCCAAAGTTGTACATGTAGGGTTAGTGTTTCAGCAGGGTTTTATGATGTCGTTCAGGTTTAGCGTAAGGGTTGAGGTGGGGTATATTGTATCCAGGGTAAGCGTAACAGTATGGCAGTGACTACGGAGCATTTGTCGCTGTAGCATTTTTAAAGAACTCTTAAATGATTACCCCATTTTCCCCCTTCAAGGGGTATATGTATTTGCCCTCGGGGGAAAGTTGTCAGGTGTGGAGGTCAATGTCCTCATAATTTTTAAAAACAGCTTGATATACACGGTACAATTAAACGCTTTCATTTTTCAATAGAAAATTAGACAGTATGTGTATCTTTTGGTTCAGGTTGATTATCCTTTTCAGACTATATTTATTTATCATTATTTCAGATAGCAAGCCAATGCTAAGGCAAGGTGAGACTGGAGATTGGATCGGAACATTTGACGGCCACAAGGGGGCGGTATGGGGTGCGGCGCTTAATAAAGAAGCAACCCGGGCCGCCACAGCTGCTGCAGACTTCTCTGCGTAAGTAACAATCTTCGAGTAGTGTTTAATTTGGTTTAACTAAATAGGCGCGATGGCTTAGTGGTAGAGCAGTGGTCCCGTAACTGTGAGTATCTGGGTTTGCAACAAAGCAGGTGTGCTAGTGCCCTTTGGTGAGGCATTAATCTTCATTACCAAGTCCCATGGAGAGGACTTTAAGCTGTCGGTCCCCTTACAAGCATAAACATGCTTTCCTAGCGGTCAGGTACATGTAAAATAAAAATAACCAACCAACCAACCAACCAACCAACCTACCAACCTATGATGTCCTTTATATGAAATATAATACTCAACAAAATCAGCAATGCCCATGTGGCCTTGTTTTGACACTAAATGTACATGTAAATGGGGATCAGTCTGTCACATTCTGACATGATAAGAATCATCCTTAGCATAATTGTGTATTGAAAATGTGTTCGAACCAACAAAAATATGAACCAAATTTAACGAAAACTTGATGAAAAACAATTCCCTGTCTACCATCAACATCGTTATTCCTTTGGGACAAGGTATTGTTGCAAACAGACCCAAATTCTCATATTTCTTCTTCTTCTCTTGGTAATCTTCAAAGGGCTATGCAGCCTATCACGAAGATCTGTACGGAGACAGAATACCCGATGTGTGTGCAGGCACACTAAACACCGGATTTACACCCTACTCTTTGTGAGAAGTGTAGCGCATTAACGTGCAAAAGGTGCGACTCTTCTACACACTGGGCCTCAAGTTACGTTCTTGTCCGTGGAACGTAGTGTTTTCCCCCTGATCCAGAGCCTGTATCGGGAACAGAGAGGAGGGGCACGTTCACACACAGTGCAGCAACAATCAATTTTGTCAGGTCAGGCGCGGAACTCGAACCCACACATGCTTATGACGAAAGTCATATTCAGAGCCTAACGACTAACCAATTGCGCCACACTGCCTCTTTGCTTATGATTTAGCTGTCATACTTTTTCACATTTTTTCAGCTACATGTATCTTTCTCTTTTCATATATGTGCAGTATTATGCCAGATGAAATTCCTATATATTTACTTGTTTTGAAACAAAATTTGTGACTTAAAGGTAATGTAGAGTTTTGGTAAGCCCTCAAAAAGTTGTCTGTAGATTTCTCAGATTTTTGTTGATATATAGCAAGATACTAACAATACTAAGACACTGAAGATTTCACCTCCTAAAGTTTGATATTAAACGAATGAGAGGCAAAATATAATTTATATGCCAGGCCAGGCACGTAAACTCCCTACAACGGCAGTATGTACTATACACTATACATACACATGTAAAACCATTGAGTAGTGACACACATGTACATGTATGCTGTCTCTATGTGAAGCCCCAAGATTGTTGTGCGGGGAGCCGTTGGGATGGAAAGGTCCTAGCATATCATGGCAGAGATCTAAGCATTTCTTACAGATATTTACACTGACATTCACCGGAAATCACAGGGGGAATACCAAATGATCTCCTACAAACATATATTAATAACAACATGAGACTATATCTAACACATTCCTTTCCAAATTTCTTTCTTGCTACCAATATTGTACTTGAGCTCTGACTTGCTGATTTCCTTTTTCTTTTTCTATCCTTGATGTAGGAAAGTATGGGATGCCGTATCCGGTGAGGCCCTGCATGACTTTTCTCACAAACACATCGTCAAATCTGTGGATTTCTCAGCAGTAAGTCAGATATACATGTACCTGAGCAACAGTTTTGTCATTTACTTCTCTATTTACAAAAAAGAATATATATGGCACGTTAACTAATTTGAATCGACAAAAAGCACTATGGTACAATGTATGATTGTCTGCAGTCTGTAACAGATTTGGCCCTTATTCTGGTTACAAGGCTGACAGTGCACCAAAACCCTTTTTTTTTTATATTCATATGTTCAGAACCTGAATCAGGAAGATGTTATATATTCAAATTCCCATATTTTATGTTGTTACGATTTACAGTTAACCTTGCATAACCCGAAGTCGCATAAGTCGAACTTTACCTATTGTGACCCGGCACCACAAAACCACCAAAAAGTCGCAACCCGTGATTTTGTGTAAACAGCTGAAATGGAAATTTGGGTTGGAAAATTTTATTTTTTGGATTTTTGGTTTTTCTGAAAAATTATTCTTTTCTGTACCTTGTATCAAAATCTGGAAGCTTAAAACACAGTAGAAGATGAATTTTTAACAGTTTTTCCAGACCAGTTTTTTTCGCACAGCTTCGGTTTCTTCCTAATTCTTCGCCTTCCCGAATGATCTTTTCTTAATCGGTACCGCTCATCCTCGTAAAATCACTGCAATCTCACTGGCCTTAAATTACCTTTTCCCTAATAATTTTTATACTGATCGAAAGAATATTCTCTCAGCAATGTCATCATACTGATATTACAGCTCACCAATAGTCACGAAAGCAAATTACAGAGCAGTTTTAAGTTCCATTGCGATGACGAAACAGAGTCAGAAAAAGGACGAACGATCAAGTTTATTCACGTGAGCTAGGAAAGAGTATGTAAGTTCTATGTAAAACAAATTGCATAGGTTAATCAATGTGAACAGGAAAAAGAGTAGGTCTTATTCAAGTTAATTATATGCTAAATTACAAGTTCAATGTATGATAACAGAAGGACTACACAGGTAACAAACCAGTATTATGTAACAGGAAACAAAAAAAGACACCCCAAAGGAGTGAATAGGCATTGTCTAGTGCAGGTGTCAGGCCACCGAGGTGCGCTTAATCTCCCATTAGAACACTCTCATTTGCATCATAATAACTTTCGAACAACTAAAGTTCACAATTTGAAGTCTTGGCAATAGAATGAATAAACTATTTTTAACACTCCTACCAAATATCAACCTAATCCGACAATTCATTCATAGTTGGTGCTATGGCCTTTTGATTCACTCTCCATTGATTTTCTCTTTTGTTTTCTTACTCTGCACGCTTGAATAGGCCTCAACTTTAGAGCTCATTTCCTCCCTATTTAATACCAGCAAACCTCTCTTACAAGCTCCTTTCATTTGCTGAATTAAAAGGGTTAGAAAGTTTCAATTATAATAAGTCATATATCATTTTAAAGCTGAGACTTTGTTCTATCCAAATATGATAAAATCAGAAAAATCATTTTTTGCAACTTTTTGGTGGTTTTGTGGTGCCAGGTCACTATTTAAGTTGAATCAGTATTTTTGACCAAACTCTGCAAAACATGTGCTATTTACATTTCCTAAGTCAAATTTTGCATACGTCAAACTATTTTTTTTGTGGTCCCAACAGATTTGACTTAAATGTAAAGTTAACTGTATTTCCAAAATCAGATTGCAATCGATCGTATAGTGTGCGGTAGGCTTAAGTATAGATACATTCACAGTTATTTGTCAAAAACGACAAATATCGATTTAGCCAGACTGGTACATCAATTTAGAGAAGTAATTTGTCATTGAATGAAACATGTCAGATATTTTTGAAAAAATGTTGTAAAAGGATGATTTGAAAACTGATTTGAACAGATTTGAATTCAAACAGGTCCAGTGGAAAAGTAATAGACGTTTCTATTTAAATTATCTTTTTGTTTGCCATTTGTTATCGTGTAGGATAGCTCTAAGCTTTTGACAGCCAGCAACGAGAAGCTCCTGAGGATATTTGACCTGAACGCCCTCGACACCGACCCTGCTGTATTCAGCGGACATGAAGATAACATCAAGCATGCACGCTTCTTACCGGACGAAAGGTCAATCGTGAGCTGCTCCGACGACAAAACTCTCAGGTTGGTAATTCTTCGTAGGAAGTCTGTATAAAAAATGGTTAAGCCCTTGACTACATGTATGTGAACCTGTGGTTCCTGAACTGAGTCTATGGGAATTGGTGAATTCAGTAGTCATCGGGTTAACCAAGGTTAAACAATTTTTAGAATCAAAGGATTATGGCCCTTATTCTCGAAAGTGGCTGGAGTTAAGCCTGGCTTAACTTAGAACACTGATTTATGGCAGGCCATTTGTCAACCTCTAAGTCTCGTATAAATTCCTATATTTATGTAACAAAATAAAGGAGCAAAATTATATTCTGGCATGAAATGAGCATCAGAAATCAATTCTCACGTGTCGGTTTTGGAATTTGCATTTAGTCCCAGAACTATGTTGATTTTGTAGGATTAAAAGAGGGTGACATTTGGCTCTCCATAAATCAGTGGCCTGAATCTACGCACTTAGGCGGGGGCTTAAAGTTAGGCACCTTTCAAGAAGACGGGCCTATGATATCATGGTTTTGGGTATGTCAGCATTTTGAAAAGTGTTTAACTTTTGCATCTCAACAACTCAGAAGCATGTTTCTTTTTAGGTGAAAGGTCAATAAGCCAGTTTGTATTACGATTCACGCAAGTTTAGATAAAAGTAATTAGTACTGAGTTCAGTTGACCTGTCATAGTGTAGGATTTTACTTGTATAAAAACAATAGCGCGTCCTCCAGAACAGATGCGTGTGCGCGTACAAACTGTGGTCATTTCAGGGTCATTTGTAACCATGTATCTAATTACGAAAAGCAAAATGCAAATTCTTCCTGATTTAGATTCATTATGGTCTGATGAATAATAGTAGCAATATTGCTGGGTATTTTAAGCTTTGTAGTGGGAGAAAATTCCCAATGGGTGACCAGTCCACGGGCAGTAGTGCTCCTGAGAGCTTATTGGCCTTTCCTCTATGACAGGCAGACCCACAGCAGTTCACTATTTTGATATTATAAATCTACATTTTCAGATCTTTGTATGGAATGTTATTGCAATGTCTTCCAAAATCCAACAGTCGGGTTGTAAGGTCCTTCCTATATTCAAATGATATGCATGATTGTCCCTTTCTTACCTTATATCATTGTTCAGAATCTGGGACATAGCTTCAAACTCTGAGGTGAGAAAGATTCCACTGAGTTCCAGCAACGCCAGCATAGACCTGGTCCGAGATGGATCTATATTGGTAATTACACACGGCAAGGTTATATCATTCTACAGTACAGACAGGTAAGAAGAAGATTGATTCGACCACATTTTATCCTTTCGGTGTCATCATACACTAACAGTGTCTCTTATTCTGTTTGAAGGTTCACATAATGTATCATTTATGAGTAGAAAAATGGAAAATACAGTGAAAATTTTCTTATATTTCTCTGAAAAAAAGAAAGTTTTTTTTTTTTTTTCTTTTTTTTTCAGTACTAGGGGTCTTTACTAGGGGTCTAGGTTGTAATTAGGTTTTATGTGAGATTTAGCGGCAGTGTTAGGTGCATGTTACATTGCGTGATCCTGGTTTGAAGTAAGGCATTCATTTTGTGTAAGAAATTAACCAAGGCAATGCATTGTGTCATACAGCCATTATAGGATGGAAGATTGTTACAAGGAAATTTATTGAACTACTTAGTCTGTAAAATAGGAAATTTAAATACATGTACATTACATGTATAAGTGAGTGGAAAGATTCTGTAAACAGTATTAAAAGTAAGGAAATAAAATTGTCATTTGATTCTTTTCAAGGAGTTTTATATGTCTTTGTTTGATGTGTTTATGTACTTGTTGATTTATGTTTTCAAACTAGTTTAGAGGAGATCAAAAAATACAGCACAGAAACGACCATGTACTCAGCGTCACTCAGTCCTGATAAGAAGACATTTGTATCCGGAGGAGAAGACTTTAAGATCTACAGGTTCTCATATGAAGATGGAAAAGAGGAAGGTTAGTAAACTCTGTCTTCAATCTCCCCCTCAACCTCACATCCCCTATTACATATACATCCCCCATTACATGGGTGCAAATCCAGGGAGACAGGGGGACATGTCCCCCCCCCCCCCCCCACCTTTTTGAAGATAGGTGAACGTCCCCCACATTTTTGAATAACCTTTTTTTTTTTTGCTTGTTAGAGAATTTTGGAGGAAAACTAAACTAGAGCCCCAAAAATGCAATAACCTTTTTGTTTTGTTTTGTTTTGTTTTGTTTTGTTTTGTTTTTTGCTTGTCAGAAAATTTTGGAGGAAAACTAGAGCAAAAAAAATGCAATAATTTTCAGACATTTCGTACAGGTACAAAAAGTTAAATCATGTGGTGACCCCCCCCCCCCGAATTTCAAATTGACTTGCGCCACTGCCCCATTACACCCTCTCCCCCCCCCCCCCCACATCCCCCATCCCTTTCGGTTTGGTATACAGATGGAAAAGAGGAAGGATAGTAAAGTCTGTCTTAGATCTTTCCCTCAACCCCACATCTCCCATTACACCCTCCCCCCCCCCCCAAATACCCCACCCCTTTTGGTGTGTTACTGACAAGAAGACAATTATATCAGGAGGAGAAGACTTTAAGGTAGCTTAGCGAAACATGATGGCGCATAAAGACGTGGGAAAGACGCAGAGGAAAATTGCTAATTTTGTCTGTGCTTCAGAAATTAGCATTAGACATATCTATTATTTTGCTTGGAAGTGTTCAAAGAGGTAAATACTAATTTTACATCCTAAAATTCCTGATTTTTTTTTCCTGCCTCTGTAAAATAATTTTGATTTTGAATAATTTTGTCATATGCTCCTTTCCCGCTTTTTTACGCGCCACAACTTTTCACTAAGCTACCTAAGATCTACAGGTTCTCATATTCAGATAAAAAGTGGAAGGTTAGTACACTAACTTTCATGAGTTTTCCACTTACACCTCCATGCTTCCCACACAATATTTTGAAACACTGCCACCCCCCCCCCCCCCCATGATAATATTATATGCTTAGTCACGGTGTATGAGCTCTGTAAATCTGTATGCATTAGAATGTGAAGCTCCGATGTTTCAAAACGCAAATTTTTTTTTGCTTGGTTACTACCCTCCTTTGCAAAAGAACAGTTGTACAATCATAGATTGAATTTAATGCTTATCTGCGATTTTTTTCCCCCAAATAATTGAAAAAAATACACTTGATTCAATATTCCTTCTTCCTTACTCCTTATTTCTGTATGCTTTTCTCAGCTTCATACAAGGGTCACTTCGGACCTGTCCACTGTGTCCGTTTCTCACCTGATGGTGAGATGTATGCCAGCGGCTCAGAAGATGGCACACTGCGACTCTGGCAGACCAACGTCGGCAAAACCTACGGACTCTGGAAGTGGGTCGATGACAGCGAAACGGAAGTGGTGCCTGCGTGCAACGTCGCAAACGAAGCTATTTAATGCCATGGGAGCAAGCTTTTTCCGCTGGGTGTAAGAGCTGATGTGGATAAATCCCAACAAGAACATTTTGGACCTTATGGTCTCACGGCATTTGACAAATTTTGCCACAATGCAACCAAAGGAAATTGCCTGTTGCTACATGTATAATTGTGAATACTGCTTCATTAGCCGTATTTGATGGAAAGGAAAGAGAGGAGTTCGGTTTCTAAGCAGACATTACTGTTTTTTTCTAAGTCATTTCATTATCGGGTCAAGCGTACGACCTGTAACGCTGGCAGAATAGTGAATTTCTTCAGAAAAAAACTCTACTGGAGTAACAGTATCTTTGTGTCACAATTTGCTATCAAAAGCTCACAATGACTTAAGGATTTGAGATCTGCTTCGGTCAACATCGCAGATGAAGGTTACAGAAACGGGAACTTGAATTTTAGGCTGGATTTGCCGCTTACAGCATTAAAAGGGTTAAAGGCTTGCTCAGACCTCGCCAGTAACGATAAACTATATGCATATATCGATAACGATTACGATAAGAGTGGTAAGACCTCACAGATTTTTACAACAATGAAATGTCGGTTCTGTCAACCAAACATTATGGACACTATCTCCATTTCCTCTTCTGCCACTGACCTCACATCAAAGGAGTGCATTTGGCTCACAGATATTATCATCTAGGTCTGTCCTAAAAAAAAAGTCAGCCGAGCGATCCAAACAGGACGATAGAATTTTTAAGGACGCCCTCAAGCATAAATCGTTGAAGGTCTGACCTTCATGTACAACAGCAATTTCCAATTCATTTTTCACATGAACAACATAAACAACAGGAGAGCGATTTGGGAACGATTCATTGTTATATTTATCGGCGAGGTCTGACGAGGCTTTAAGAGGTATATGCAGGGGTACACAAAAATTATTTATGTCTACATTCAAAATGTAGGTACATGTATGTAAAAATGTAAATTTGAAAGCAGCAAAGAAATACATGTAATGTCATATTCATGTAAGGAGGTTGTGTAAAATGCGCCTCCAAAAAGGGTACTGACTTTGATTCATTTTTAACAATGTTTAATAACCAGTAAATAAAGCGAGAATAATATGAAACTTTAGCATGTATACAATGGAATGGCAACTTGTATCATTTTTGCAACCAGTAATACCAAAAGTCAGAAATACTGTAGAGCGTTTTGTACATTCATGCAAAATATGAATGTGATAACTGTAATGATACAATGTATAAGAAAGACACATGGCTGGCAAGAAATTAAATACTGATAAAGGTAGTGCAATTTTAAATGATCACAAAATGAATTACCATATTTTTCTCTCTTTTTTTTTTTCTATGGACAGACCTACATGTACAATGTACATTTAGCTTTATGATTGTGTAGAATACAGTTAAAGGGCAATCCAACCTTGGTAATGAGATGATTTGTGTGAAAGCAGAAAAATAAGAAATACAGGATGGTGAAAGTTTGAAAGAAATCGCACAAGGAATAAGAAAGTTATGGATGTTTGAAAAATGAGATCACTACATCTATGCGAATCTCAAATTGGCAATTTGGTGAGTCAATTGTGACATTTTTGTGGACAACTCTCCTATTTGTCGTACACAAAAATATAATTAATTTGCGGTTTTCTTCGAGGCGCTTTTACCCTCGGGGCAGTACTCAAAATATATTAGAGATAGCATATTGTTACAGGTCCTCATGAAAGAAAAAGATTCTACTGAGTAATACATTTTGGAAAAAGTGACATTTTAGCATTTTGTGTGTTGGAGCGAATGGGGGAGTTGTCCACAGCTACATCACAGTGACATTACCTATTTGGCCAATTTGAAATTCCCATATGTATAGTGATTGCAACTTTCAAAAATTCATAACTTTCTTATTGCTTGTCCGATTTCGTTCAAACTTTCACCATTCTGCTTCTCTGATTTTTCCTCTTTCTTTCAAAGCAACTTGCTATTAAGGTTGAATTTCCCTTTAACCTTGCATAACTCAAAGTCGCATAAGTTGAACTTTCCTTAAGTCAAATCAGCTTTTTTGACCAAACTATGCAAAACGTGTTATTTTACCTTTCTTAAGGCAAATTTTGCATAAGTCAAACAATTTTTGTGGTCCCAACAGATTTAACGTAGGCAAAGTTAACTGTATAACACATAACAAATCTTTTCCAAATGATGAATGTAATCCGCTTTTAATGATGCTTGCTTCTAATGTGAAATACTTTCATTTAGATCTTCTTTTACCAATGCTACAGGAAAAGAAAGTGACACTGTCAAACTTTTTTTTTTGTTTCACCTGTATGCTGAAAATTGTACACTATAGATTTTTTTTTCTGCTAAGTGTAAAAGTGTGTAAAGAGAATGTATTTTCTTTTTTTTTTCTCCCACATATCGTAAGACCATTCCATACAACGTACATAAAATATTGAGTACATGTCCTTGCTAACGTTTTAGTTATTTATTATTCTAATATTTTTGTTTTCAATTTTGTTTATGGTATTGACACTGGACAAATTTATGCATTTACATCTTTGTTTTAGTTCATCTCTTCCCCCCCCCCCCCTTTTCACCCTCTCTGTCTTGAGAATAAAAATAATTTACTCATTGACAGTGCAACCTCTTTATTACAAACTCCTTGGGACCATGGAAATTACTTTGTTATCTATTGAATCTTCTTTTGTCAATGGCCTTTCATACAGATTTCAGTGGCATGTAAATTGATGAAAAGTCCTCAAAACGATTGCAAACTTACATTTGCTTTTGTGCAGTTACGATTGAAGTTGTGATAGCTGTAGATGAATCGCTTTCCCGGCATCAGGGTCCATGGCTCAGTTACGATGGAATACTAAAATTGGGACCTGCCACACTAAATTACCATGCTACATACTTAAAACATGAGTTTGTTACGTTCATTGGTGATCATTTTAAAGAGGTCTGTTTAACCAGCTTTCGAGCAAGGTTCAAGTATACCATGGAGTTTTTGTCACTTCGAACTCTCGTTTTAATGAATAGTATCAATACTTTGTCATGTGCTTTTGTGTCCGAGAGATCGCTGCTACCGTGTAAGAAATGAATGTGTATTAAAAGTTATTAAATTACATGTTATAAAAATGGGTTTATATTGCTTCATTGATTTCCAGTTGTATTGTTTTTTTTTCATTCTCAAAACTTAACCAAACAACTACTGAATTCTCTCATTCCCATAGGTTTAACACAGGGCCAATCTGGTTCCCATTGGGAATGGGTTAAGATATCATTTTTTTTTTCATTTTTGTACAAAGTATAGATAATGTGCACTGGTTTTGAAGTCACCCTTACATGCATGTATGCACGTTCATACAGGTCAAGTAGTACATGTTTATCTAATTCCCCCCCTCCCCCCCCCCCCTCTCCCTCTCTCTCTCTCTCTCTCTTGCAGTATTTTCCTTCATAACTTTCTTTATTCCAGTTTATTTTCTCCCCGCCCCCATTTCAGATGTTTACTACGACCATACAAAGATATACATGAGAGCAACAAAAAATGAATTCAAGTAGTCTTTATATCATAGATTCATAATTAGCAATATATTCAAACCGCTATACATGTATATGCACATAACGATAAAAAAAAAGCAGATCCCAATATACAGAGCAATAAATGAAACATTTTGATCAAGTACTCATTTAAAAGCATTTCTGAATATGAAAGAAATATGTGACCGACTACTGTATAATCTATGAAGAAGTGACTTGATGACACATTTTCAAGCACTTTCTTCATTAGGATTAAGCTTGAGCTTCAAAAGCCATAGCTGATTGATGCAAGAGAGGCCCGATCTCAGGCATTCAGGCCCTAGCAATTTATTTTAAGACCATATTTTAGGCTTTTTTTTGTCCGCAAACTAGATCATTTTCTATGATTTCAATGCCCGCTAATGAATTCTTAATGGCAATGCAATAGCTGCATTTATGATGCACACACATCCATCCCAGGGGATGCTCAAGGCGCGTACATACATGTAGTACCACTATTACTCTGGTTTTATCAAAGCTGCTCTAGGGAGCATTAAAGGTATTACAGTGGAAACTCGCTGTAAAGAGCTACTATATAACAAACTTCCTGATATAATAAGCTACAGTTAACTTTGCATAAGTCGAATCTGTTGGGACCACAAAAAGTAGTTCGACTTATGCAAAATTTGACTTAGGAAATGTAAATAACACATTTTGCATAGTTTGGTCAAAAAATTGATTCGACTTATGGAAAGATCAACCTACACAATGTATGCGACTTCGAGTTATACAAGGTTAACTAATTTTAGTGGTCCCAGGTCTTTATTTTCCTTTTTTTTCACCCTGATATAAGGAGATTCCTGATATAACAAGGTTATTTTCATGGTCCCAAGGTCCTCGTTATAGTGAATTTCCACTGTACATATATTTGCTCTCAGGTGACCTGTTTAATACACCTGGGTTGAGAGTGACAAACGTCACTAGATTAATGTCTTGACAAAGGGCATCTTTGCAGCAGTTGGAACTTGAAGCATAGACCCTGTGATCCAATGTCCAGAGATAATTCCACAAGATGACGACACCACAAACGTACATGTACATGTAACACAATAAGATTGCAATTAATTTAATTTTAAACATAATTTGAATTGCAATTGATATTCGTATCACAAATCAATGGACGGCGATTAATCACAAACTCACAAACAACTTGTACATGCGTACTTTTGATTCATACAGAGTTGGACGCATAGCTGCTGACCATCTCTATTGGGGAAGAATTATTCTTATTTCTTGGTATTCAAACTAAAGTTATGAACTCCAGATTCCTCTCCTTTTCCCAAAACTCATGCATAAAATCACACAAAATACACAAAATACATTGTATTCCTAAATTTGCCTCTACAGATTCCGCATTTACAGGTATAATGTTTAAGATTGGCAGTTTTGAGAAGGTACATATGCTACATTTTTCATGAAAAAAAAGAAAAGGAATTTACTAGTAGCATAAAAACAATTACGACATAAAACATACCAACACAGAAAGTGAAATTTCCAGAGAGCATACTTCGGTCACATCAGTGATCACCGAAACTGACCCTGGACCAACAACAAACCAAACAAAAAATTACAATATCCCAAAGAGCCACGAGTTGGTTGGTTTGTGCAGAGTCAGTTTAACCCTTTCAGGACAGGGATTATTTAAGGGCTAAATTGATCACATTTTGTTCTTCAAATTAGCAACAATAATATTTTTCTTTTAGTGCTACATGGTTCAAATAAGGTGTAATGTCTTTGAAAACAATATACATGGTTAGAAATTTGTTGAATAGTTGACAGAAATTGCCAATTTTGATGAAAACAATGATTTTGAACCTCTCATTGTGTTGCCAATTTAAGGACTTTAAAGCTTATTCTCGTTTTCAAAATTCCTGGCATTGAATGCAGTATATGGTCATGCAACAAAAATGGATGTAGTGTGTGCAGAAATTTTTACTCTTTCTACTCATGCATCAGGTATATCTTTTAGAGCTCCGAATCAAAAGATATTGAGCCAAACCACAAAATGTGGTCAATTGTCTTGAAAGGGTTGACGGTCTGACTGAGGTGTATCTACATGTATAAAGCCCAGCCATCGACATCTACGACAAGCCCGGCTGACACAAGGCATAGCTTCGACTGCACTAATTACATGTAAGCGACAGGCCAGTTAACAAAAGTAATGTTTGCACTGTTCCTTTTGCAGAGAATCACGTTCTAAACTACATCACTCTTTCATCGCGATACACAAAGAACCAGACAAGTCACTGACGACGCGGTCCTAACGTCAGCAAATGATGCCTTATGTGAGCCTTGAAGGGAAATCCAACCTTTATAGCAAGTTGCTTTGAAAGAATGAGGAAAAATCAGAGAAGCAGATTGGTGAAAGTTTGAACGAAATCAGATTGGTGAAAGTTTGAACGAAATCGGACAAGTAATAAGAAAGTTACGAATTTTCGAAAGTTGTAATCACTATGCATATGGGAATTTCAAAATTGGCCAAATACATGTAATGTCACTGTGATGTAGTTGTGGACAACTCCTTCATTTGCTCTAACACACAAAATGACTAAAATGTCACTTTTTTTCAAAATGCATTACTCAGTAGGATCTTTTCGTTCATGAGGACCTATAACAATATGTTATCTCCAATATATTTTTAGTACTGCCCTGAGGGTAAAAGCGCCTCGAAGAAAACCGCAAATGAATGATATTTTTGTGTATGACAAATGGGAGAGTTGTCCACAAAAATGTCACAATTGACTCACCAAATTGCTAACAGAATTTTGCTAACAGCAAACAAACCGATCTCATTCTACTGAAACACTATTGTAAAACAAAAAACTTTTGTGAATTGTTAATGACAGCTAATTTTGCAGCAAGAAACTTTCGTGAATTGCAAATTATTTCTATTGTTTCAATTGTGATTTGATTATTTCGCGGCATGAAACTTTCGCGAATCTCGACAACTCGTGAAAGTTTCGTGCACGCGAACATTTCTAGTTTTACAGTATTCTTTATTTTAGTTCACTGCTCATAACAAATTGTTCCCCGTGGAAATGGTAAAAATCAGGATTCCCTTGTACAACCACATTCTGCAAAACAAATACACTTACGGGAAAAAAAATATATAGAATTTATGAACGATACAAAAGCAGGGGATAATTACATGTATTTCTGGCCAATGGTCAATCTTTTGCAACAGCCCACAAAACAAACAAGAAAATACACACAAATCACACATAAGGTACATGTACATGTCTGAACTTAGAAAGTTTTTTTGTTTTTTTTATACATGTATACTGAAAAATACATGTAGCAAATGCTTGTACATGTCATGGGCCGCGGAACTGGGGGGCTGGGGGGTAGACATGTGTCATAAAATCCCCCCAAAAAGGTTCGAAATTGTCATTATTCAACGAAATAGTCATTATTCAAGTGAAATCAAATCAGCCCACCTTCCCCTCTCCCCACACTTTCATAAATGCTCCACAGCCCCTGCATGTATCTAAAAAAAAAAAACCCAAAACAACAAAACAAAGCAAGCGAAAGAATGTTGAGAAACCCTTCAAATGTGCTGTCAAAATGAACCATTAAGGGTCTCAAATGAGTCCAAAGTGATGTACGAATAAAAAGATTACCATATATATAAATGGCAAGTACATGTACATTGTAATATAATTCTATCCCCGATAAACTTTGAATGTACATCTTCACATGATTACAATGTATGTTAAGTTTACCATCACATTTCCTTCCGTTATTCATCACAGACAAGAACACAATCGCAACAAGAATGCAAAATCATCCTTTAAAGGAGAATGAAACCCCTAAAATAAATGCATTTTAATAGAAGCAGAAAAATCAAACAAGCATATCAGTGAAAGGTTGAGGAGAAACAGACAACTAATAAAAACAGTTAGGAATATTTGAAATCCTAAAATGGCTAAATGAATGGAGATCTGAAATTGGCAATGTCCTCATTATGCTAATGAGATGCTGTGATGTAAATGTGCTATACTTTCCAATTGCCTTATACAAATAATGTCGTAAAAATCTACATTCCCTGAATACATCTTAGAAAATTTGATTTCTGTATTATACCTGTAGGTGGTATTCATAAATTTATTCCTCACAATATATTTCAAGCACAATGTTGATAATTCAATTTTCTTTGTATAAAAGCTGAAATCTGATCATTTTCTTATTCATTACTTATAATAAGAGAGCACAAAAACGTCATAGCATCTCAATTGCATAATGAGTATGTTGCCAATTTCATTTAGCGATTTTAGGTTTTTAAAATCTTCATAACTTTTTTATTCTTTAATATCCATTTTACCTCAAACTTCCAGTGATATGCTTCTAAGATTTTTTTCTGCTTCTGTTAACCCTTTCAAGACAATTGACCACATTTTGTGGTTTGGCTTAATAACTTTTGATTAAGAGCTCTAAAAATTATACCAGATGCATGAGTAGAAAGAGCAAAAATTTCTGTACTCACTGTGTCCATTTTTGTTACATGACCATATTGTGTTCGATGCCAGGAATTTTAAAAAGGAGAATAAGCTTCAAAATCCTTAAATTGGCAACACATTGAGAGGTTCAAAATCACAATTTTTTATCAAAATTGGCAATTTTTCAACTTTCCTACTAAGTTTCTAATGATGTATATTGTTTTCAAAGACATTGCATTTTGTTAGAACCATGTAGCACTAAAAGAAAAATATTATTGTTGCCAATTTGAAGAACAAAACATGATCAATTTAGCCCTTAAATAATTCCTGTCCTGAAAGGGTTAAAGTGCATACAAGTTTGGGGTTTCATTCCCCTTGAACTAAATAGATTATCACTGTGCTTTCTGCAATGCAAAATTTCCAAATAGCTATGAATATATTTCATGAACATTTCAACCACACCTGGGGAGCGTTTCATCAAGTGTTTTGTCAGTGATTTTTAGCGACAACTGTTATAAGCTACTAAAATCCATGCATCTGATTGGCTGAGAGCAAATTTGTCGGTAAAAATCACTGACATAATACCGGGTAGTTCATTTTTTTTTCACTACTAAAGTTCTAATTTTTAATTTTACTACGGATGTGTACCACAGCAGTGTGTACCGTACCATTTTGGTCGCTGAATGTAACTTGTACTTTACAAAATAATATGAAGCTCTTTTAACATCTATGATCTAAATGAAATCATTTCAAATTATGCTCTCATATTCTCTGGCGAGTGTCAAAAGTGACTCATGTCAATTTTATACAAGATGTCATGTGTATTAATATAAAGGGGAATTTCAAATGTAAATAGAGTTTGATATATTCAGACAACACTGAGGAAAAAAAATTGAACCCAGCTCCCCCCCCCCCCCCCCTGCAAAAAAACAAATAAAATAAAACAAAAAATGTTTCAACAAACCAACAAACAATGTTGAAATAAATGACAACAGAGAATCAACAACAAAAAATTAAGTCCAATAAAAAATTAAGTCCGATAAAAACCAAGAAACATGTGTAAAAAAAAATTCTCAATGGAAATACAGCAATCCATAATACATGTAGGTTTAACAATCTGTCAGTATACACATGCACACTGTATCTAATAAATTTATGAAGTTCTCACAATTTACATTTGGAAATACAAAGCCACTGGCCTAAGTTTGATATTTTAACACTAAAATTCCAGCCAGTTGCCATTTTCAAGTATGCACATACTAATTCCACCACACTGACATTCACATCCTACCAGGTAGCCATTAAAGGGATTGATTAACTTTGCCCAGGATTGAAAAAAAAAAATCACTGTTCCAGCTAATGCTGTAATCATAATTGCAAACCTTTAGGTCAGACAGGAATCGCCTGAGTTTTATAAGCTGATCGGTCGTTTATATATCAAGATATTTACGATTGAACATTGATGTCGGGATAGAGTACCACCGAACCCTGAAGACCTCTTATGGTTGGCATACATGTACCTCGCTCTATCACAGAATACCGTAAGAGCTTGAAACCCGCTCTGAAATCGCAAAGCGCCGGAGCTTGGTTTTTGTGACTGCA
Organism: Heliocidaris tuberculata; assembly: GCA_025618425.1. Classification (NCBI taxonomy): domain Eukaryota; kingdom Metazoa; phylum Echinodermata; class Echinoidea; order Camarodonta; family Echinometridae; genus Heliocidaris; species Heliocidaris tuberculata. Next base: position 16,541,358 of record CM046852.1, read on the forward strand.
GCGCAGCGAAGAAGCCGAGCGACTTGCGCTAGCGATCGATCACGATTTTCTCTTTTTTAGGATAGTAAACGGGTTCCATTTTCTCTCATACTTTCACATATCCTTAATTATATATGTAGTTAGAGGATTGCACACAATTCACTTGCATTTGAGCCGATTTCACAATTTTTCACAAAGTTAATCAATCACTTTATAAACCTGGGTAGAGAGAGGCAATAGTGTAACTTTAGCTTTCGCATGTACCAACAAATTACATTCAGTGACAAAATCTTTGGTATGAACGTAACATCACACAATACATGTATATGTACAACTTCAAACTTATGGACTTTCCATTCAGTGGTTGTAGTGGTGATGATGATGATGATGATGACGATAATGACAGATGATGACGATGATGATGATGGTGGTGGCAGTGATAATGCTGATGATGAAAAAACTGATTATTATGAAGATGGTGATCATAATTACGATGATGATGATGATGATGATGATGATGACGATGATGTTAATGATGATCCTGATGTCAAAGATAAATATGGTGGTGACGACTGGTAGTGATAATGGTGGTGATTATGAAGATGATGATGATGGTGATAATTACCACGATGACGATGGTGATGATGATGATGATGATGATGATGATAACAGTGCTGTTTAATGTAAAAGCAATGGTGATACAACTACTACTACCGCACCTACAACTAATGGTGATATTGAAATACATGTACTACCATGATGATAATAATAATATTATGTCTTGTTTACCCAGGATAGCCTCATCAGTATTATATATTATATACCTCATACTTAGATTCTTGTTCACTGATTGGTCAAAACTATATCACATGACACAGCGCATCTCGATCTATCATTGCGTCAGAGGGTTTTGGCGTTCTATCAATTGACCTAAGGTCAAATGATAGAAGGCCAAAACCCTGTGATAGAACGCGTAACCCCTCCGCGACTTTTGCACACACGTGCATACACAAAATTTGGTTCAGGTTTTAAGAGCGCTTTCGCGAGTTGCTAGGCTACGTGACTGCGTTCAATATACGCGCAGCGCGTAAGAATTCAACATGGCGAGTGACTTAGCAACTGAATCAATAAAAAGGATGAGGTATATAAAACAAATATGGACTGCTCTGTAATCGGATGGTGGTGGAAATTATCGCTCCCTCGGTGGTGTTCATACCGGCCCTTCTATCACCCCTCGGCTTCGCCTCGGGGATGATAGAAGGGCCGGTATGAACACCACCTTGGGAGTGATAATTTCCACCATCATCCTCATGAGCAGTCAACATTTGTACACTGTTCTCCCGAGGGTCCTGCAATCGTACTATTACAGTTTGTACCCCGATGATAACACAACTGCTGCTGCTGAAGATAGTAAGACAAACGTTAAGATTATAATAAGCATTATCATAATGATGAGGGTAGTAGTGATCATGCTGCTGATATCTGAGATACTTGTATTGCTGATGTACATGTAACTGGATTGAGGCATATTAGCAACATGCACTCATCATATTCCTCGAGTTCTTCTTCTACTTTCAATACACAAGTTTCTATAACTTCATTTTAAGTGTCAGATTTCTAGTGTAGTTTATAATACTTACATGTATAAAGCCAGCATTTGTTTGCCTTATCATAATTATCTTCATACTGATACTCTGGCAACACTGTACACTTAATGAGTTGAATAGCAATTGTCATTTCCAAATGGCACCGCTATAACATATTCACCTCGATAGCAACTATTTCACAAATACATCTGTATATCATTTTCTTGAAATTCAACATGCGTTCATGCAGTATCCCATTGTCTATGAGAACAGGTCCCCGTTTCATAAAACTTGATATCACTAACAATAATTGTTATAAGCTACTGAAATCCTTGAATCTAATTGGCTGAGAGCGAATTTTGTCATAGAAATAAGGCAGTTGTTATTGATAACAAGTTTTATGAAACAGGGCCCAGGGTAGTCCCTGTATTAAAGGGAAGTTGAGTTCTGGGAAAGGTTAAAAATAATCTGTGAGCTTTCTCATTCTTATTATGTTAGTTTGGAAGATTATCATAGTAGACATGTCCCCTGAAAAGGATTGCTCTTCAATTGCCCTCACATTCAAAATATGATAACGGGTGAAATGTTCGGGCCTAACATTTGTGTGTAGTCCCACATTCACATTTTTGTGCGCAGTGCATGTGACTCTCAGCAGGATTGAGTCAATTTCTTATCATTTTGGCGATTCCAAAACCTTACAGCATACACCAATGTTATGTGCTATATATACGTGTATATATATATATATATATATATATATATATATATATATATATATATATATATATATATATATATATATATGTATATATATAATCAACCTTTCCCAATTGCTTTCTTTGATTCACAATTCAGTCTCATGACCAGACCTCAACTTTATCTTTAAGCTTATGGGAATGAGCGATTTCAGGTGTAAACAGGTTATCACACATAGTTTAGTACCATGGACACTCTTTTGTCAAGATGAACACTGCAAGAATATTGCTGACAGCAGCCTGTATTTATAGCAGAGCAGAAGCAAGGAATGAATGAAAAGAATGCCTTCAAACGTAAATCACATTTACATTATCATTCTACACATGCTTCGGCGACAATAGTAACGGAATAGTCAACTTCAACCCTGGACCGCACACTATAAGTAACCCTAACCTAAAATCCAATTGCAACCCTAACCCTAACTTTGTGGCCCGTATTCTCAGAAGGAGCCTAACTTTGAGCCCCCGCTAAGTTTGTAGATTTAGGCAACTGCATTATGGAGAGCCGAATGTCACCCAACTTTAATCCTACAAAATCACCACACACTCCCTCTAGTTCTGGAACTAAATGCAGATATAAAAACCTTGTGATTAGGATTTATTTCTTATGCTCATTTCATGCTAGAAAATAAGTATGTTTCTTTATTTTGTTTCATAAATATAGTGCTTTATATGGGACTTAGGGGTTGACAAATGGCCTTCCATAAATCAGTGGCCCAAATTAAGCCGGGCTTAACTTAGGCCACTTTCGAGAATACAGGCCCATATCTTTGACGAAATAAGCCAGGATAAATTGTCCCCGAAGCAATATGTTGGAGCACCTTCTGCAGTACATGCAAAACAAGAAAACGGGAGCCACTTAAAACACAACTACAATTCAACAGCACGAAAATGGCGTCTGGTACAATAAAAAATTTAGATACTGATTACGTAGCTGTAGTCCGAATTAAAACATCAATACATGTAACTATCAATAAATATTCCTTTCCACTTTAAATACATGTAAGCAAGCAGTTCACGATCACCATTTTTATTTCAGCTCAGAGCTTTACATACTTATATTGGACGAGATCGCTTGATGAAATAATTTCTTACAGCCCACACAAATATATTCTTGTCAAATTATACGAGACACATATTTTAAGTATGGCTGCCTGAGTTCATCATCTACACATGTATAACATACCAAAGAAGACGATAGCTAGAAAATGTTCTCATAGAGAAACAAATTTAAATAAAATTCTATCTACAAAATATCTGAAATAGTTCACGCTGCCGGATCAAAATGTAATTTCCCTTTGTCGAGTCCACTTAAAAGAGCTTCTATATTAAACATTTTAAACATTAAAGTGTCATGCGATGTTACGTTCCCTGCTTCAAATAAAACAGCAAAATTTTGTGACCTGAGTCCTGTGACTGGATTTCTCATCTCAAAGTATGTTAAGTCCGAATACCCAGAGAAATTTGTGAACACGCTCCACGGAGGACTCCACGTCTTGCACCCGTCTTTGCTGAGTCGTATCGCGAGTCGCTCGCGGAATTTGGGCGAGGCGGGGTTGGAGAAGAGCACCCAAGTGCCGGAGTCGGTGACATAGGGGCGGGGCGCTGGAAAACCGATCATGCTGGCCTGGGGTCAGGACAGAACAGAGAGAAGATGATTGATTGATGAGAAGGAATTTACGCCATTTAGGCAATATGCAGAAGGTTGGAACTAAGACACATGCTTGGATGGTGGCAATAGCTCCGCAGTAATGCAAACACCAACCAAATTTGACTCAGGACCTAACCCTAACCCTAAACCTACATGTAAACCTCACCTAAAACCCAATCACAACCCTAACCCAAACCATATATCTTTGACAAAATCAAGCCCGTGGAAATTGTCGCAAGAGCCTATGTCGGAGCATCTTGCAGAAACATAACATGTACATGTATAATACTACCAGATGGTTGATAAGAAGAACTGAGGAAGGGAAGGGACTGACACAGAAAACACTACTTCTCAACATCTTAACTGCCTTATCATAAATATAAGATATTTAAACCCAAAAGTTTCGTGAGGAGTAAATAGTCATCAGTAGGACAAGTGTCCACGAATGATTTTATCTTTATAGCTGCCATATTTTACAAATAGTGATTATATGCGGTAAAAGAAGAACCTAAAGAAGTCATCCAGTCAGAAATCCAGTCAGAAATAATATTAAATCAGACACAGGTCGTTTGACAGTTGTGAACTGGTGTGATGTCGCTACGTTTTTCAGAGGATTGCTCCTTTTTTTTCCGGCAGAAGGCTTACAGAACTCCAAAATCTCCCTCTTACTATTCATATGAACAATCAGGACCTCAATCAGGATGACTTCATACATGTATATATTTCAAATATTAAAATTTATGCCTATTGCAATAATATCTTTTAAAGTTGTCCAGTCATAGTTAGGTTGAGAGGTGTGTGTTGGTCTTCAGATGCAGAGTTTGCGAAAAAAAAATATATGGGAGCAGCAAGCTCTGGAAAGAGCTCTGGTAAAAACAACAACAATGAACTACATAAAAATTGCATTGAAACAATCACATTTTTACATCTCCAAATAAGAAAAGAGGTCCCATGAACAAAAAGGAATGTTTACACTGTAAAGCGTCGGTCATATTTGTCCAATAACGATACCAATAAAGAGATTTTTCATTAGAGGTACACCCTAGAGGTACCCTATTAAAGTGATTTGGTAACTTTGTGGAGGCTTGATAAAATCTGAGCTGCCTGGCCTTACATGCTATCAGTGTATGTAATATGGTGTAAAAATGAAGCCTAGGAAAAAAAAAAGCACATCAAAATCATCATGTGCTTCACAAAAGTAAACATATGCAAGTGACCGGAAATGCCAGACTCATTTTTCCCCCATAGACTCAGTGTTAGACTAAAGCGTATGGCCATACACCTTCGTAAAGGGGAGTATTCAGTAATAGATATCTTAATAATAGCATTATCTATTTGAAAACCTTTCTATGCCTGGCTATTTATTTATCCTTCTGAACATCATTATACAAGACAGATACCAAAATTCAACAATTTATTCAATCAAGCCTCCACAAAGTTACCGAATCCCTTTATACAGACGAGAATACTCACACGTACACACCATAAAGTAGGCTGTATCTTTCACTGAAAATCTCATTATCGTTATTGTCAAATATAACCCAGGATTTAGAGAACATGCAGTATCTAAAGATAGTACCTGGCAGCCGCCAGCCTTTGACGGTATGATGAAGTTTTCTTCAGTTAGCTTGTACCCTGGCTCCACCAGCTCCCTGGCTAGTCGTCCTGCCCCAAACGTCTCGCCCCCGTTCTCGCTGAAAGAGACGACCCGCGTCAGATCAGCATGAAGGGTTCTGCCATTCAAGCACACCTGGCCCTTATCTATTTCTACTGCCTGTATATATGGAGAGTATTCGAAGAAAAAAAGCAACAAAAAGAGGATAAAACCTTATACCAATATATATTATACACGCATCAGGCGAACAGAACATATAACATCTCAATTCAAAATTCTCTTCCACTAATTCATTTTACAGCATTTTTTGTTTTTCTCTTCCTCCTCCTTCCCCCCCCCCCTCTCAAAATCCCCAACTTCCCTTTCTTTTTTTTTTTCTCTCCCTTCTTCCTTATTTGTACTACTCCCTCTTCACTTTGCATGCTCTCTTTCTCACTCTCATGTCCATCTCTCTCCCTCTATCTTTTCTCCCCCCCCCCCCTTTCTCTCTCCTGCCCTCTCCCTCATTCTTTCAACCCATCTCTCCCCTCTCTCTCTCTCTCTCTCCTGCCCTCTCCTTCATTCCTTCGACCCATCTCTCCCCCAATAAAACTCACTGTAGCTTCATTGCCATGAATCGGTCTCCAGAAGGGGTCCACTCCAAATGGTATCCTGCCCCCTAGAAACCATGTCTCTCCATTATCATCGCTAGCGATAACATTGGCATAGTTGGTAGTGTTGTGAAAATTATCTAGGTAATCTGTAAAAAGAAAGATGAAAAGTGATTGAATTGTTTATCCAAGAGGATACCTTGACACAGAATTATCAACCAAACATACACACATTCTGACAATGGGGCTCAAATTAAAGCACATATTCCAGACTTCCACTGGTGTACACTGGTTTGCAGTTGAACAGTTAAATGTACTTCTTTTTCTCTCCAATGTATGTGTGTAAAATGAGAGTCCTCACCACAAAAATACAAAAGACAAGAGCAGAGAAAAATTTTCACGTAGCTCTGAACGGGCCGGCTGGAGTTCTATGTGTACCCTCCACTAAAATTTGAAGTAAAAAAAAATATGGAGATGGTCTAGAATAATGTACCAAAGGTTAGGTTTCACGGGAACTCTTTCCCAGCTCCAAAAGAACTCTGATAAAAATCTTAAAATTGGTTTACACGTTAATTTTCTTACACTCAGTTTTCAACGAGTTCAAAACAAACTTACGTAATAACGGTCCAATCTCATCTTTCACAAAATAATTTCCAGCCACAATTAGCCTTCCAGATTTCAGTTGTATACCATGACCAGGTCCTAAAGAGAAAGAAAATCGAATCATGTATTTCAACCATTTGTTTCTACTCCTCTCCCTCTCTTTTTCACTTTCTCTCTCGCTCTCTCTGTCTCTCTTCCTCTTTATGCTCTCCTTATTCACCTGATTATGAACTTATTTCAATTTATGCACGTTTCTCTCCACAAAACTTGGTTATTAACTATTCAATTCACCTGGTACGCATAGCGGCATCTCTATTGATGAAATCCGCTTTGCATGTATTTGTTATTGCAAATCAGGCAAGCCTCTGGCAAGCTTTTTAGTCGTAAAGAACAACGTTTGTTCAAGAAGTATGCGTAATATCATTAACAGGTCTATTTACAATACTTCAGTGAGCTGTGGCTAGCTTTTCCTCTCCATTATCCAAAACAAAAAGTTGTTACATTTCTGTTTGCCTCTGTCTCTCATTCTCTCCCCCCCCCCCCTTCTTCTTCTCTCTTTCTTTCTCTCTCACTCTTTCTTTCTCTCTCATTCTTTCTCTTTCTCTCTCTCTTTCTCTCTCTCTCTATCTTTCTCTCTCACTCTTTCTTTCTCTCTCATTCTTTCTCTTTCTCTCTATCTTTCTCTCTCACTCTTTCTTTCTCTCTCATTCTTTCTCTTTCCCTCTCTTTCTCTCTCTCTCTCTCTCTTTTTCTAGATAAGTCTCTCTCTTCTCTCTCTGTCCCTTTTTTCATCCCATAATAAAAAACTCTGTACAGCTCCATCTGTCTCTGTCCATCCCTTCCCTGCATCTCTCTCTTCTTTCGGGTTCCGCTTCTTTCTCTTTGCCTTTCTGTTTCCTGCTATCTCTCTCTCTCTCTCTCTCTCTATCTGCATGCATTTGTCCCCCCCCCCAAATCCACCTCTCTACTTCTTCTTACCAGGGGCATATAGAGCAGGGGGAGGTCTCATTTGTCCTAATGTAGAAGCAGTGATATCTTTAGCTATGGTCCACGTCTCTCCGTTATCAAAACTCTGCAGAAGAAAAATAGAATCAATGATTAATCAATTATGTTGCAATAACCAAAGAGGAAAAGAGAATACAAGTCACAATGGCCTCATTCACCGATGACACAGTAACCTTCATCAATAAACCCTGAGCACTGTGGCAGACCTATGACAAGCTAGACGAAAGAGTAATCTCTTGGCGACAGGTTTACTGATCAATACAGGTACAGTCAAACCTGCTTCAGCAACCACCTGTACAGTAAGTCCACCTGTCTAAAGACCACAATTTGTGTTTCCCTTCAGAAGTGTTTCTCAATGAAATCTGTGTACATAAAGACCAACTGCTCATCAAGAACGATTTTCTTGTCTCCCTTGAGTGGTCTTTATACAAATGTATACAGGTTTCACTGTATCATGGATAGGGGTGTCTTGGTCAAGGGGATAAGCAATGGACTACACTGTAGGAACCACATGGTTTACAGCGTTCAAATCCCTGCCACGGAGCCATCATTCTCTGGCACGAACATCAATTTACATTTGCCACTCTGAACCCAGGTGAAGTATTAAAATGAGAGGAAAGAATTTCCTTGACTGCTTGAGCACCTTTCAGTGTATCATGGAAACAAATAAAAGTAGTATTTGGTGCTTTATATCTTCAAGACAAAAAAGTGCTTGGTAAACCCAACGTTAATTGTTAACCCATTCCCTACGGGAACCTGATGATCCCTGTGTTAAACCTATGGGAATGAAATAATCCAGTAGTCAACAGGTTAAATCAAATCATTTTTTGTATAAATAGAGTGATAGAAAAGGGGAGCTGCTTGGACTCGTGGAACATCAATACTCAGTTGCTACTACACCACTTCGAGGTATCTAATAAATAAAATTATAAAGCCACTAGAGGGTTTCAAAACAAATATTTATCAAATGCTTGCTTTTGATTGGTTGACGCACGCTGCGGGAGCAGTGGGTCCAGCTTTCGGTTATGCTGTCCACTTCCGGTCTTTTCGCTTACAGTACAATTTCTATCTATGCATGGTTGTCAACTTATTTCAGTTTTATATACAAGGTATGCATCACTTTTTGCAGATTTTTTTATCATTTCATCTTTTTTGAGAACGAAGATTTTTAGAAGATGACTGTTCCACAACTTAGTTCTTAACAGAGAGAGGCATCACTGCAACTGTTAGTGAAGAGTGGAGCTTGTCAGTCTTCCATCAAAGCTGTAGAGCTTCGTATGACATGATACAGTCCTAATCTTATTTTCCTCTGACCAGCACAACGTTGCTTAGCAACAGAACCGCATACCCCCCCCCCCCCAAATATTTTTGTATGATATAAATCAATGTTTAAGTCATTTTTCAACAGCTTTAAGACCCGTTCTTGACTAAGATACATCGGCTGATCAACAGAAAAACTCATAACACACGCTTGCACCGGAAGTAGGCGTCACAACAAAAGTAACATAGCGCCGCCATCGGCGAAAGTCTTACAATTACTGTCGATCACTCGAATTTGGTAATTCTTTGCTTACCCTAGTTACCATGATGTACTGGTTGTAGACGCCGTCCCGGACTAGCTTCCACTGACTAACCCAGGCAGGAATCAGTTGATAGACCAGTAGAATCACATCGAGGACCTTGTCGACGATGGGAACAGGGTTCATGGCCCTGTTATGGGAAAGTAGAAAGGAAATGATTGAAAGGAAGTTGAGGAATCTAGAGGTCATCATGTTGAAGGATATGCATTGAAGTGATTTGGTAACTTTGAAGATGCTTGATAAAATCTGAGCTGCCTGGCCTTACATGCTATCAGTGTATGTACTGTAATATGGTGTAAAAATGAAGCCCAGGAAAAAAAAGCACTTCAAAATCATCATGTGCTTCACAAAAGTAAACATATGCAAGTGATCGGAAATGCCTGACTCCTTTTTCCCCATAGACTCAGTGTTAGACTTAAGCGTATGGCCATACGCTTTCGTAAATGGGAGTATTCAGTCCTAGATATCTTAATAATAGCATTATATATTTGAAAACCTTTCTATGCCTGGCTATTTATTTATCCTTCTAAACATCATTATACAAGACAGATATCAAAATTCAACAATTTATTAAATCAAGCCTCCACAAAGTTACCGAATCCCTTTGAAGTGGGACTGTCACAAAGATCATGTAAACTCAACTATAGATGTATTAAAGTGTTTTTTCCAAATGTACATGTATGTACATGTACATACAAGCTGACATGAAATTGATTTGAATAGATGCAAAAGTTTGACGGGAAAATGTTAGGGAAATATTTGAGAAAGATCACACAAAATGAATTTGCCACTCTGATTATTACCATCGTTATCATAGAGTTCATTATTGTATAATTCACTGATTCATGCATGCACTCTGCGCAATGAATTCTCATGTTACCTGTAACCATACTTACAAGCAACCACTTGTAATTCTCCCCATTCGACTTTCCAATCTTTTCTCTTCCCTCTCCTTTAGCATGATATGGATGTTACTAATAATCATATTATATCATCATCATCATCATCATCATCATCATCATCTGCTATTCTCACTATTTCAAAATGTACATGTACATGTAGTTTAAAGGCCAAGTCCACACTAATATCAAGTTGATTTGAATAAATAGAGTAAAATTAAATAAGCATAACAGTGAAAATTTTATTGAAATCGGACGTAAAATAAAAAAGTTACGTCATTTTAAAGTTTTGCATTATTTCTTGAAACAGTGATATGCATAACATGGGCGGTATACATGCAAATTAATGAACAGATGATGTCACACACTCACTTTTCCTTATGTATTTTATTATAGAAATATCACATATTTCAATTTTTTGCTTCAATAATATAAAACATGGTTTGACTCCTTATGGAACATGTAAAATCATCATTATTGTAACTTATTTTGATACAAGGGAGAGATTCTTTACTATCACATCCATAAAAATTGAAATATTTGAAATTTCATATATAAAATACATAAGGGAAAGTGAGTGTGTGACATCATCGGTTCACTCATTCGCATATATGGCCCATGTTATGCATATCACTGTTTCGTGAAATAATGCAAAACTTCAAAATGCCGTAACTTTCTTATTACACATCCGCTTTCAGTGAAGTTTTCACTGTTATGCTTGTTTAATTTTACTCTATTTATTCAAATCAACTTGATATTAGTGCGGACTTGGCCTTTAAACAGTTCATCCTTACCTGTAACCATGCTTGGACGCAACCACTTGTAACTCTCCCCATTCGACCTTCCAATCTTTTCTCTTCCCTCTTCTTAGCACGATGTGGATGTTACCAATATCATGGCTTGTGTCTTTCCGAGCTTCACAGAATGCTAGGAACATGTCCTTGTGGTGCACTAGGGCAGGTATTCTAAGTGAAAAAAAAAGAAATTACAGGGAATGTCGAGTTCTGGGAAAGGTGAAAAATAATTTGTGAGCTATTTCATTCCTTTTGTGTCAGTTTGGAAGAACATCATAGTTGTTCCCTGAAAAGGACGGCTCTACAAATACCCTCATATTAAAAATAAGACGATAAATAGCTGAAGTGTTCGGGCCGAACGTTCATGCCACATGAGTGTGTAGTCCCATATACCCATTTCTGTGTGCAGTGCAGGTGCTTTTCAGCAAGATTGGGTCAATTTCTTATCATTTAGATGATTCCAAAACCTCAGAATATACACCCATCCATATGTAGTCATGATCAACCTTTCCCAATTGCTTTGAGACAGTTTCTTTCACAATGTAATGGCACGACCAGAACTCAACTTTATCTTTAAAAGTCATTTCAATGTTTATGTTACATGTACATGTATATACATGTACATGTAAGGTACCTTATACATAAGGTATATATATATATATATACCTTGTCACAAATGGCTAGCAAATACAGTGAAACATACTTTAGCGACCACCTACATTAAAGGGAAATTCCACCCTGGTATAAATAGTTGATTTGAATAAAAGCAGAAAAATGAGAGAAACATATTAGTGAAAGTTTGAGCAAAATGCGATTTTAAGAAAGCTACATGTACGTATGAATTTTTGAAATTGTAATCAATCAAACACAAATTGGTGACTGGGTGACGTACATGTCTTGCGAGCTCCTCTCCCATATGCTCAGTATGTACAGAAAATTTCATAAATTTTCTCAGTTTTTGATGAAGAAATAGATTTGTTTCATACAGGTTTTATGTAAAAACATACAATGTATGAGCAATGAATATCTATTAAAGGTCCATGTATAATCTAATATTTTCTTTAGAGAAAATGGAAATTAATCATTATGGGGGTACAGGGCAAATGGGAGAGGAGCTTGCAAGATACGTCACAAAGTTGCCAATTTGTGTTTGATTGATTACAGCTTTAAAAATTCATAACTTTCTTATTTCTCTTATTTCTAATATCATATTTTGCTCAAACCTTCACTGGTTTATTTCTATCATTTTTCTGCTTCTTTTAAAACCAACTTGTAATTAGGGTGGACTTCCCCTTTAAAGGCACTGATTAACTTTGCTCAGGATTGAAAAAAAAAATCACTGTTCCAGCTAATGCTGTAATCATAATTGCAAACCTTTAGCTCAGACAGGAATCGCCTGAGTTTTATAAGCTGATCGGTCGTTTATATATCAAGATATTTACGATTGAACATTGATGTCGGGATAGAGTACCACCGAACCCTAAAGAACTCTTACGGTTGGCATACCTCGCTCTATCACAGAATACCGTACGGGCTGGAAACCCGCTCTGAAATCGCCAAGCGCTGGTGCTTGGTTTTTGTGACTGCAGCGCAGCGAAGAAGCCGAGCGACTTGCGCGATTTTCTCTTTTTTAGGATAGTAAACGGGTTCCATTTTCTCTCATACTTTCACATATCCTTAATTATATGTAGTTAGAGGACTGCACACAATTCACTGGCATTTGAGCTGATTTTACAATTTTTCACAAAGTTAATCAATCACTTTAAAAGAATACTGTACCTGTCTATAACAATCACATCTATAGTTTCTAATGGATAGTCCTTCTCATGGATAATGTACTAACGGAACCTGTATATAAAGACCATCTACTTACAAAGACCACTTTTTTCTAGTCTCCCTTGAGAGGTTTTTTTTTTATTAACCCATAGCAGTAGTGTCTCCTTTAAGTGATGTTTTTGGGCATTATATCTTGATCCATAATGCTAGGAATTACACACAACAGAAGAGCAGAAAGAGCATTTAATCAATGAAAATTTTGAGTCTATTTCCTCTATTAAATTCAATTCAATTCAATTTTATTTAGCAAATTCATAAAAAACATTACAAACAAATACAATACATGTAATACATTAAAACAACTAAAACAATAATATACTTAAGAAATTGCAGGGAAATGCAACAGAAAGACGAAGTCTTATATTGAAGCCGCACCCCATGTTATACAGTATGTAAAACACATTGTGCCCTAATACATACACACCCACACACACACACACACACACACACTCACACACACGCACACCCATAAAATGCCTATTAGATATGTTATTGCACGTAATTTGTCTGAAGTAAATACAATTTATATTTTTTCTTAAAAACATTCAATGATGAACTAGTTTTAATATCATTCGGTATTTCATTCCAAATTTTCGGACCATTATAAAATATGGATTTTTGAAATAACGTGGTTCTTGCACATGGAATATTGTAATTTCTATTACTCCGTGTAAAATAATCATGTATTGAAGTATTCAAATTAAAATATGACATAATAGAAACTGGAAGAACTTTATGAAAACACATATACATGAATATTGCACTTTGAAGTTTATACATATCATAAATATTCAAAATTTTAAGACGAGCAAAAAGTGGTGTGGTATGAGCTAAATACTTGCTATGTGTAATTATTCTTATAGCTCGTTTTTGGAGTTTAAATACTCTATTAGTATTTTTGGCAGTAGAATTTGCCCACATCAATATACAATAATTTAAATAAGGTGATATTAGGGTATGGTATAACATTAACAATATATCTTGGGGAAAAAACTTTACATTATTAAGAATGCCAATATTTTTAGATATAGTGTTACAGATTACACCAGTGTGTTCATTCCATGTACATTTCTCATCAATAGTTACACCCAGAAATTTTAATCTAGTAACACGTTCTATTTCAGTTTCCTGTATTTTAACAACAAAATTAGCAGTGTTCTGATGGACATTTGTGAATACCATAAAATGTGTTTTATTTATATTCAAAACTAATTTATTTATTTGCAACCATTGAACAAGTTTATTAAGTTCTTGATTAAATTTATATTGTAAAATATCTATATCTTTATGTGACATAAAGACACTGGTGTCATCTGCAAACAAGATAAAATTTAATAATTTTGAAATATTGCACATATCGTTAACGTAAATTGTAAAGAGTAATGGACCAAGAATGGACCCTTGGGGTACTCCACATTTGCTAATCAAAAATTTTGAATTTACATTATCTACACATACAAACTGTTGTCGATTGACTAGATAATTCTTAAACCATTCTAAATTCACTCCCCTTATTCCATAACAATATAATTTTCTTAATAGTATATCATGATTTAACGAATCAAATGCTTTGCTCAAGTCTAGAAAGAGCCCTATCATTATTTCTTTATTTTCTTTCGTATTTAAAACATTATATAAAAATTGAATTAAAGCTGTAGATGTCGAATGGCCAGGTCTAAAACCATATTGACAGCTAGTAAGAATATTGCACTTTTGTAAAAAGCTATACAGTCGAACATATACTATTTTTTCAAATATTTTTGAAAAAACGGGCAAAACTGATATTGGACGATAGTTAGACATACTCTCTTTTGAACCATTTTTATATACAGGAATAACTTTAGCAATTTGTATCTTTTCTGGAACAATAACTGTCTGTAAAGACAAATTAACTATTGCACAGAGTGGATAACAAAGAATATGAATTACATTTTTTACTATTGCAATATCAATGCCATCAAATCCTGGGCTTTTACCATTCTTAAAACTGCATGTAATATCAATAATTTCTTTAGGAGTACAGGGTTTAAAAAATGCAGTTTGATTGTTTCTTTTTACATATTGCATACAATCACCATCTTGATTACATGAATTTGCTAATTTAACACCAATATCAATAAAATATTTATTAAAACTATCTGAAATTGCATCTTTCCCGGTTATAGTGTCATTATTGCACATCATACTATCTGGCATGGATTTTAATTTGCATCTAGTTCCAAGCACCTTGTTTATTATTTTCCATGTCATTTTCATGTTTCCCACAGCAAAGTCAAACTTCATTTTAAAATACTTATTTTTGGCTTTTTTAATTTCCTCAGTTACCTTATTTCTACATTCTTTATATACATCAAATCGATAATCTGTCTGATTGTGTACATATTTTTTATACAACAAACATTTCTTCTTACACAGTTTACATAAATAATTATTAAACCATGGTTTATTTCTATGCTTCTTATTAATATGACATATTTTCTCAGGGAAACATTCATTATAATAATAGAGAAATGTATTTAAAAAATCATGATATGCCTCATCAACATTTTCACTCTTTAAATTCCAAGAAATAGTATTAATTTTATTTACAAAGTGTTCTATATTTTCTTTATTGATTTCTCGTTTTAAAAATGATTGTGGATTTTGTTTTACTTTAACATGAAGATTAGATAAAGAATAAACAGGAAAATGGTCACTCACATCTGCCAACATAACACCTGAAAAGGTGTCATCTATATCATTTGTAAATATATTATCCAATAAAGTTGCAGATTTATTTGTTACACGAGTTGGAGTGTGAATTAATGGGTACATGGAGTTTACCATAAAAATATCCAAGAAAGCATTAACATTATGACAAGAAGGAATTTCCAACAAATTAAGATTAAAATCTCCTAATAAATATACATGTTTATGTTCTTTATTTAAAATACTGATAATACGTTCAAGATTATCTAAAAACATTTGCATAGATTGGTTCGGTGGTCGATAGATAACACCAACAATTACATTTTTATTATTATTACTTATTTCTATAAACAAAGATTCCATGAATGAAGTATTTATATCTAAATCAGTTCTGGGTTTAAAATCCAAATCATTTCTAACATACAAACCAATTCCACCGCCTCTTTGGTATTCCCTTCCATGAACAAGAAGTGTGTAATTATCAATATTATACAAAGAGTTATTACAATGTAACCAAGTTTCAGTAATTCCTATTGTAGAAAATTGCATTTGCAGAGATGAAAGTACAGACAATAAGTTATCATAATTTGCATTTAAACTCCTGCAATTAAAATGTATGGTAGAAAAATTGGATTTTTGCAAACTTCCATTTGAATAAAGCTCTTCCTGATGATCATTGAATTCTTGCGGTGTAACATATGAAAAACTATGCTCATAAAAATCGGTATTGACATTGGGTGGTAAAAAAGCTTCAGACATTGTAGATACATTTCTCAAAGAACGCAACAAATTCTCATATTTTTCTCTATTTTGCATTTTGAAAACAACACATACACATCAACACACACATACAATTGAAGGGCACAACCACAAACCACAACCACAAATTACAATAAAATTGCAAGTATATGTAAAGTTTACAATGAAACATTGAACACTCTTGCCACAAGGAGCAATAAGTATACTATAATTTAATAAATACACCAAGCTAAATGCATTAAAATTTCGAGTAGACATAAAAATGATAAAAATGCAAGTTCAAAAATTGCAAGCATTTTAGATAATTAAAAAAATAAAATTACAGATGCAAGCTAGTATCGACTGCAACATAACATTCACAATCTGCCTGTCTTATACATACCTGAAATATTGGAGCAATGAATGTACATGTATAAAATATAAAATACATTAGCAAAGTTCCATATGTGCAGTAGTATAAAAACTATAACAGTTTGAGATCATCAATGTTCTTGACCAGTCTCTTCATGGATTGACCATCACTGGTAGACACCAGGGCAATCACTCTCCCATCTGCCGTCCATGCTGCTGTTACCTTCTCATGAGTTTGAGCATGGTGCAATAAGTTGAGGTTTTTGGCAGTGAGGTCCTCCTGTATTACGATGCCAGTCCCTTTCAAGCGACGACGATTCAGGAGGAGTTTTTGTCGAACACGGTAGGTACTACATTTCACAATGATTCCTCTGCACTTATTACCAGTGGGCTGTCTACCAACTCTATGACTGCGGTCGATGTCTGTCATCTCCAAACGCACACCAACTTTGCTGGCCACATCACAGACAAGTTGATCAGTCTCCTCATTGGGTTGTTGCGGCACACCGAATATTCGAAGGCAATTCCTTCTAGAGTACTGCTCCAATTGGTCCATGGCTATGTTGAGGTTGTTAATCTTGTCGTTCTTCGAAGTCAGAGTCTTCTCCAGGAGTGCGATCTTCGTATCTCTGGCATCTGCTGCAGCACCAATCTCCAGGACAGATGATTCGGTCTTCTCGCTGGTTGTGGAAATCCGAGCTCTCAGATCATTTACCTGCGATTGTATGCTCACAATACATTTCTCATTTGACTTCACGGAAGCCTCAAGACCACCGACACGGTTCTCCAGCCCACATACTCTGTCCATAATCTGTTCCAGCTTCTTTTCAACAGCATCAGATATTGCGTCCAAGAAATCAGAGCTTTCCAAAATCTCTTTCAGCATTGCTGCGACAGCCTTCTTCGATGTCATTGTTAATGTTAGGTCTAACTCTAACTTTAAAGTTAGAGTTTATATCGATAAAATTCAGAATGACGAACAATCAGTGCAATGGTAGACTATATGATATATAAATATAACGTATATAGTACCTACATGCAATGAAATCTGGCAAGAGAACAGGCTATGAGTCCACAAATATTTACACTTTGCATGCACCAAAAGTAGTACGTGGGTCTAAACAAAATTCTCAGTCCAAAGGTAAGAAGGCAGCATGAAAGGCAGTGCGTGGGGCAATACTATAAACTCTGCTCTATGGTGATCAATGAAATCCTCCGCTGAACTTGATGTATTTCATAGAAGAAAATTGTAGATAATGCTCCATATATGTGGCAAGAAGATCAGTTTTGATAAAGCGTTACATGATGTAAATCAGACAGAAGAAGAAGATGAAATAACGACGAAATTATCCCCAAAAAAAACAGTTCACGGCAGGTGAACTATAACTGTCTTTGCACTTTGGATTCTTTCATCAACAACTCAAATTGGCAATGGGGGTAAAATATACATGTATCATCATCATTTTGTGTGTGTGAAAATTGGCAATTTGGGGGTTACATTTTGCCACTTTCATTCACACTGGTTCATTTAATATTTTTCATTTTTCCAACTACGTACGAGTGGACATGGCAAATAAGAATAATTGTTGCCAAATTGAGGAGGGGAAACTGATGAATTTAAACCATGATAGGAAAACAGTATTGCTATGGGTTAAAAACCAAAAAGGCTGTCGATATATTTTGTAATACCTCTGTCACAAGAACAAGACGGAACCAAAACTGACAACAGATTTTTGTCTCCACTAAAATGGAGACACGGTGGGTGAGGTCAAATAAGAATAATTGTTGCCAATTTGAGGAGGAGAAACTGATTCATTTAAACCATAGGAAAACAGTACTGCTATGGGTTAAAAAGGCCACTTTATATTTTGTTATACCACAATCACACCTGACCGAAACAAAACTGACAATACACTGTAGACTGAACAAAGGATTAACCTGAATGGCTATAAAAAGTTTCGCAGTTTTCGGCTGGTTTCGGGTCGGTCTGACAGAGTGATTAGGTTATATGGCAAGTGGAGTGGAGTATGTGTACTGAAAGTGTGGAATCGCAAACGCCTCAAATGACCGGGGCAATAACACACTGTAAAGTGCTTTGATTATTACTTCTTACCTGAAAAGCCGAACATGATAAAAAGAATTAGAATTAGAATTTCTCCCTTCTATTAGAAAATACACTACATCCTGTCAAACCTGTCTAGAAATCTTACATGTCTACACACGTACATGTATGTAATAAATGAACCATGCTTTGCTGGTGTCCTTCAATGGCCCTTTGATAGACAGGTTTGATAATATTAACTGTGACATGATGGTAGACTATGATTTAATTCTCATTTATAAGTCAGAATGCTAAAGGTTAGCAAAAAATGGATGAGGAAAATTTACAAATTAAAGGACATTTCTTTTCATATGATAATAAACAATGAAACTTACAGATTAATTCTACTAACTGTATTTTTGATTACTAAATTGTACTTTGTAAGCTGTGATACATGTACATGTAGGTAATTAATCAATTAATCATTCTGATTTAATAGCTTCCAAATCTCAGACAGATGCAGAAGTGCAGAGTATACATGTATAACAAAGCTAAAATGTCAGCAATATTAATCAATGTCATACATTGCATGCTGTATGTCAAGCGTAGAATGAAAAAAAAATTAAAGCAGCAAGCTACAAGATAAAGAGGGCACAATCAGGAAAAAGAAAGAAGCCTTTTAAAAGGCAATGTTCAGTGAGCTCTTTTAATGATTGATATTTACAAAACTATTCCAACACAATCATACGTGTACGTCATTGAGAAATACATGTAGACATTATACATCATAATTTATCCAAATGTTATCTAATAAAGAAAGAATTGCAGCAATAACAATATATGTAAACATTTCTTTTTATTGGTAGTATGTGAATTTATGTTAGTGATTTTCAATGTACATGTACATATACATGTATGTAGAATGTACCTTTGTAACTGTTTGAACAAATAAATGTCCTTCACCGAGTGATCATTAGTACATGTACAGTTGTACACCATTAACAAAATCCTTCATTTCAAGTGGCCCAAATATCAGATGGCCAGATTAATTACTTACGTATGCGTACACGTACAAAATGTACAGGTATGAAACTATGCACACATTTTAAGGGGAATGTAGAGTTTTGTTAATGATGGAAAATAAATTCTCCCAGAATGAAATAAACTCATGCGGAATGTTCAAGACTATTTTTTAAAAAATGACATCTCCCAAATAATTTTGATACACAGGGGGACACAGACATTTTCACACAGGCTACTTACATTGTACATGTACATGTAAGGTATACATGTACATGTTTGAGCAGGCATTGCCAGCTCATTTTTTTGTGTTGTTAACATTACGGATGTTACAACTACCGGTATTTGCAAAATTAAACCCCTGGCGGAAATAATGGGTTATACATTACAGTAATTAATATGTAAAACAAATAGAACAAATCTAATTGAAGAGTTGATTGAATCATTGGTTTCTTGGTCAACTCATTTCCTGCTTTATACATGTAAAGAACTTGAAATTACTTTAAAACTATTTTATCTTGAAGTGCTACATGTATTCAATTACTAGCCAGGGCAGCATTTCACGAAACCGTAATAATATGAACACTTTCACCAATATCCCATCGAAAAGTGCGTACATGCATTTCAATGAGATGTTGGCAATTCATGAAACGATGCCCAGTTAAACTCTAGACCAGGGCCCTGTTTCATAAAATTTGTTATTAGTAACAACTGCCACATTTCAATGACAAATTTGCTCTCAGCCACTAGCTACATTGGGCAGGGGGGGGGGGGGGGCAGAGTGCCCCCCGACAACTTTTGGCAGAAAAAAAAAATTCCCTCTTTTTTTGTTGTTGTTGTTGTTGCTTGTCAGAGAATTCTGGACCCCATAAAATGTGAACCCCCCCCCCCCCCACTGAACGACTTTTGGAGCGCTTGGGGAGATTTTTTTTTTGTGACACACCACCCCCCCCCCCCCCCTTTGGAGGGCTGGCGAGACGAAAAAAATACGGACATACATTTTCGAAATCATAGCCTTTTTTTTTTTTTGCTTGTCAGAGAATTATGGAACAAAACATCTGATAATCGGCTCCCCCCCCCCCCCCCCCCCCCCCCCATAAGCGACTCTTTGAGGGCTGGGGAAAAAAAAATTATCTTTGGAGAGACTGGCAAAAGTTACTATTTTATCCTCGGGGCTTTGCCCCTCAGAAAAAAAATAGTACTATGCCAGTCCCTCCTCTGATAAATAATTTCCACTATACTTTCTCACAGCTTTCTCCCCTATTTGTATAACTATCTTCTGTATTTGTTTTGTTGCTGTTCTGCGTTTATATTGTTACTTAATATCTTTGTTATCAAAAGGGCCTCATGGAAGACCACCACTATTGGTGAAAATGTTCTACACTGTATAAATACAGTGTATCATGAATAAATAAACAAAATAAACTTCCTTTGTTAAAACTTGACTTTAGTAAGGACATCAAGTGGGCCTAAGAGTGTAGTCCCATATGTGCATATTTTGTGGGTGCTTATTTTCAGCAATTCTCCTCAGGTTTTGTATTTGTATCTTGTACATTTTGGAGGTTCTATAGTAAAGTTACTCCACATACATCTCTAGGCAAATGGCCACTATCACAAGACATGATTCAAGAAATTTGATGAAATGTATCCACTTACCTTGATGTGTTATATATTCCCATCCCAGACTTGAATACAACTATATCAGAAAAAAAGAGAGAAATAAAAACATAATCTCATGTTTAGAACTGAAAATAAACAAATTGAAATACATCATGTATAAATTAAAGTCTTAAAACTTATTAAGTTTTAAGAGTTTAATATCATTAAAATCAACAATAAATCTTGAAAAAGAAAGAAAAAAATTGTTACATTGGTGAATATGAGCATGATTACACTGAATGCATTATACACATACTTTTTAAATTCCTCTTGCATTTTTTTTTTCACGAAAAGAAAAGTACATACAATTTGACTGACATCACATCATACGGTAAACATTCTTTTCAAAAATTGGCTCCTTCTTCATTTAGAATTGAAAATGTGCTTTTCCTGTATTAACCTAAAAAGGCTGGGTTATTATGGTGCCAGGGGATCGATGGATTCCAGGCCCCCCCCCCCCCACCCCCTGGATCTCGGTGATGGAGTGAACAAAATTTCTGCAACTTTGCACACTTTTTAAAGAATAAGCCTGTAAAAAAGTTTCATGTGTAAATATCAAACGTTTTTTTACTTTTCGCTAATTGATTAATCATACATACATGTACATGTTTCACGATTTGACAATTCTGCATTATGTACATGGACAATACATACATGATACATGTACATGTACATGTATGGAAAAGTGTCCATTTTTGTTCGAATGCAGCGCGGTGATTTTTTACGCTGTGTGGTACCCGAGGGTCAAAATTTGGCATCAAAAGATACTGTGTAAGATTCCGAGCGAAAAAGTCATGGAAATATCCTCGAACATACCAAGGCGAGCGTGCAGGGGGTTAAATTATGAAGTAAAATTTGGTGTCAAAGGGTTAAAACAGAGTCTGATAAGCTAACTTATGCAACTAGACTACAAGTACATGTAAATGAATCTTCAAGTACTGGAAATCAAATACACATTTTGTTGACTATTGCATTTCCTATAATACTTTGTATGTGTACATTGTACTTGAAATATCAGCACAACATTGTGCTAAATTACCAAAACGAACCTTTTCGATCATTTTTGCACAAATTTCCTGCAATACTTAAAGGGATACTTTGGTGGGCCTGCATGGGCGATTTCCGATGAGAGAGGAAAATATACTCGGAGCTTCGTGTCACTTTCGATACAAGGACTTCCATCACACGTGCTAAAACCTGTGATTCATAATGGATCACCTCTGAGATAGTTCGGTGAAGACTGGATTGTGTTTTAAATTTCGCGCGATGGGAAAGTAATCAAACATATGGAAAGGTAATTACAGAGCCAGATCTCTGGTAGAGACTGGGGGTAGGGCAGGGCAGTGCAGAAGCGATGGCTAGACTAATCAACCAGAAGTAAACCGTGTTTTGTATTTGGAAATATTTCAGCATTACACTAAACTTGTTTGGGTGAATGAGGTTACGACCAGTTACAAGACTAAGGGCCTGGGACCGGTTAAACCTGGAGTATTCACCTAGCTCCAGTTCGGTCAACTTCGTGCCGTCCGATCATTTATGGCATTAGTCCGACGGCCTCGTACAACGGGCGTGCTATGTGTACAAGTAAACGAGCCTTTTGCAAATTCCACACGATTTCATTTCCCCGTGAATTCTCATTAGACTGGCCCTTTAACATTTACAACACAGGGCAGCATTGCTGGTTAACTTTTTGAAATAATACAACAAATCTGTATCTAAAGATTGATAACTGTGAACTATTTTTTTCACATCGAATGGAGTTCATGATCCTTTGCATTATATACATGTAGTCTGTGCAAA
The DNA here is from genome assembly GCA_025618425.1 of Heliocidaris tuberculata. NCBI lineage: Eukaryota > Metazoa > Echinodermata > Echinoidea > Camarodonta > Echinometridae > Heliocidaris > Heliocidaris tuberculata. The sequence goes on from CM046852.1 coordinate 16,564,569, forward strand.
TAAATCCAATTATTTTCAAGGATATTTTAGCTAAAAGACCCCTTCTATCGCAGTCTGCAGAAGAAAAAAAACTTACAGAATTTCAAAAGTACCCCTTTATCCGCAGAATTTTGAACATTCATGCAGACACATTTTGATGGAGAGTAAAAATATCCATTGGTGATTTTAGGGATCTATTGACAATTAACAATATCCTACCTTCTGGTTCTGTCTCTTGCGGCGTCATCGTCGCAAACATATTCTTTGGCTGGACGATTTCCTCTTTGATCACGACATCCAAGGGGCCCTGCATCTGGCGGACCACGAGCACCACCAACATGACGCTGCCGATGATGACCAGGAGTTGGGTGCTGATGCAGACCCGCACGTCCCGCAGAACGGCCTTCCGTATGCCCACCAACATGGCTCGAAGCAAAGCCCTCAGAAACCGCATGGGATCGGACAGCTTGCCTCAAAAACCACTAGGCCTACTGTAAAAAAGAAACCCAACAAGAACAAACAAATTGATAATAATACACGACAATGAAATAGTCCTTAGTACTGATAAAGGATGCAGTCCTGCATGTCCTGCAGAATGGATTCCATATCCCCACCAACACAGCTCGAAACAAAGCCCTCACAAACCGCATGGGATTGGACAGCTTGCTTCAAAAACCACTAGGCCTATAGATTGTAAAAACAACAAAATCAAACAAATTTATCAAAAAGGTCCTTAACCCATTGCATACATGTATTTAGGAACAGGCTACATGTATTTCCTGTATGAGGGACTGGTAGATGGAAAGAGGAGAATTCAGTTGTCAACAGGTGAATACTGATGTAGGATGCAGGCCCGCATGTCCCACAGAACAGCCTACATGTATATCCCCACTAACATGGCTCGAAGCAACACCTGCAGACATTTTCAAAAAAACAGTACTGGTAATAATAATAATAATAGTAATGACCATGAAAAGGCTCTGATGATCTGATGAACTGCAAAGGAAGTAATCAAACTGGACCCTGTATCAAAGGAAACCTTTTACAAAGACCAGTCGACCAGTCACTAATGAACATAAATGTACCTTTACATTGATCATACATGAAGTCGTAAAAGTTGGTAGATACACATGCATTATCATCCAAGTTGCTAATAGTAATCAGTGGTTTTCGCTCCAGTAAATTGCACGCACAGTCCATAGTCATGAAATTTCAGAGTACTTACCTGGTGGCCATTTTATACACTGGGGTTGAGAGAGACAACTGCTTGAAATTGCCTTTACAAAGTCAAAGTACAGCACTGTAATATACATGTAATGTACATGTATGCATCAGCCCAAGACTTGATCTTGATTCACTCTTTAATAGGATGTCAGGAGACACAGCGTGTGAAATGTCACACGTAAACCACATGCAACTCTGTTATAAAGCTTCACAGATCTATTCCACTTTTCACAAATATACATGTAAGGTATCAGGAAGCCAAAGTCCACTGCATGCATATTGCTTAATATTAAGAACAAACACAGAGCAAACACAGCTGGCTTTCTCCTGCACAAGGAAAGGGCTGTTCCTAACTGACTGGTTGAATCAGGGATATTACAAGTAAAGAACCAGTGGTGTGGCTATGGGGGTGGGGGGGGGGGGCACATGCATACTGCTCCAAAGACAAAAAACAACAAACAACAAACAACATCAAAACACAAAGAGAGAGGAGAAAGGAAATTTGAAAAGAAGACATGACAACCCCATTCCACATCCTCCCCCTTTTTCATGGCCCTGTCCTCTTACATTGTATCCATAAATAAAGCTTACTACATGTACATGTAGTAAGTTTATTGCTCCCCCCCCCCCCCCACCCCATGACATCAATGCCTCTCAATGACTGGACCCACCCTATACCAAGTGCTGCCAATAGCACACGAGTACATTAACAACGAAAGACAATCATAAAACATTTTGACATTGGCACATACATGTACTACAGATCTATACATCTGTATCTCCCATAAAATCATAAAAACCCCCATAAAATCATAAAATAACCCACAAAATCCATCATGATGTTTGCGTAAATTTATATGTATGATTGATAGTTGTCGGTGTTGAGTCAATGGTCAGAATGTTTGGCCCTGTTCACACTAGAGTCATGCTTGTGGGACTGTTCATCTACATTAATTTGCAGTAGCCTGCTCAGACTACAGGCATACAAACATGGTATTCAGAAATGTTTTATAAAGAACAAGTGAATGAGTAAATTACGCAATGCGTAATAAATGTCCCCGTCAGAAGTGCAGATCTGTGGAAATCAACTAGCCTGAACCTTAAAACTTCAGTGAAAAACTTTAGTGAATAAAATAATAATGTTACTGCATGCGAAAGAAGAGAATACCAACAATGCATGTGTACAACTAAAATATAAAACATGAAAACAATATGAACCTTCAGCCATTTTGAATAAATTTGCATAAATTTGCATGAATAATGAATTTCAAAATTCTGTGTAGAAGTTTGGAAGCCCCCACCCAGCCCTATCAGATAAAACAATCGGAATCAAAATCCGATGTGAAATAGAGGAGAAGTAGCATTTTTCGTCAATTTTGAATAAATTTGCATAAATTTGCATAATTAATGAATTTCAAAATTCTGCGTAGAAGTTTGGAAGCCCCCACCCAGCCCTATCAGATAAAACAATCGGAATCAAAATCCGATGTGAAATAGAGAAGTAGTATTTTTCGTCAATTTTGAATAAATTTGCAAAAATTTGCATAATTAATGAATTTCAAAATTCTGTGTACAAGTTTGGAAGCCCCCACCCAGCCCTATCAGATAAAACAATCGGAATCAAAATCCGATGTGAAATAGAGGAGAAGTAGCATTTTTCGTCGATTTTGAATGAATTTGCATAAATTTGCATAATTAATGAATTTCAAAATTCAGTGTAGAAGTTTGGAAGCCCCCACCCGGCCCTATCAGATAAAACAATCGGAATCAAAATCGGCCAAGAAATGACGGAGAAGTAGCATTTTCTAACATTTGAGCACACACGGACAGACGGACGGACGGACGGACGGACGGACACACACACACACGCACACACGAACGGAGCCCGTTTCATAGTCCCCTCGCAAACTTCGTTCGGCGGGGACAAATTATTGTATGGTGAACGGGGCGTACACACTTGAAATACATGTACATGTAAGAGTTCGTATTTAAGAAACTAGATTTGGAGAGGTCAGCTCGCAGCCTTTGTGTGATATCAGGTTACATGTGTAATGTACATGTATGTCATGAGCAGCATACAAAATTTACAGAGCTCTGATTATCATATCAGTGCACACATACATGTAAGATACATCGTTCAGACTGCATGGAATGCTGGGGCCTGTTTCTCGAAACCAACGACAAGACAGTCATAACTTTATCCACCAACTACGGAGATGTCCATGATCTTCCTAAACTGTTTCACGAAGTGCTAACTAGCTAGACATCTCATGATATCGATACTATCGGCGAGAACAGGAGCCGACACGTAGCCTTGGTTGCAATTACACTATATTTTTAAAAGCTAAATTCAACTCAACTGCAAATATTTGAATGAATTAGGGCATAAAAGAAAATAGAAAATGTAGAAGGGTATACATGTAATAGATGCCAAACACTTTTTAAATTATGTAAATTATATGATGGATTCGCTTGTAAAAAAGAAAAATATGAGTGATTGATTTCATGATCGGTGAGCCAGTTTTACGTTGGATAGGTATGCTATGGAAATTACAAAAATATTCATGTTATAAGTTTAAACACGTATATTTCAAAGTATTCATTTTAAAAATCGTTGATATAATCTATGTTTACACTGATATGGGTCTGAAAACCAGAGAATATGCCGAAGACTATGGCTGGCCTACGGTGTCATATTACAGTTCCCTCGTCGGATTTTAGTTCACCAAAGAAATCTTTATAGAAATCATTTACAAAGATCGCCCAATTATTTGTTTTCACACAAAAAGCACTCTTGTAGTTATCATATAAGATGTAACATGTGATTTTCAAGTTTATTATGGTAGCACGTCATTTTTCATGCTACTGTAATTGATCAGATATGAATGACCCATATCTAGCTAAATGCAATCAGAAGTTATTTGAGACTTAATAAATTCATTTTGACATAAAACATACTTAGCAACAGTTATGAATTTATATTTTTTCTAAATTATAATACTTCCCATTGCTTATCAGTAAGGCTTGTATTTTTTTCTTGCCCAATTTTATTTGTCAATAGTTTTTTTTTTTTTTCCAGTTTCCAATGATGTGATTAATTTGACAAGTTTTGGTTTAACTTTTTTTTTTAAATCCCACCACAATTTTAATACAGGCCTATCTCCTGTCAGTCTATTATTGTTATCGTTTTTATTATGGTTTTCTTTTTCATCTGAAACAAAAAGTTCCTTTCATATTGAAATGACCTTAATTAGACTATTGTTGTTGTTTGTTTTTTTTTTGTATTTTTATCCATTAGAATGTGGAAAGAGTGTTGATTCACAATAGTGGAGACAAGCCTTGAACAAAAACACTATGTATTTTCATATAATTTTTATGATATAAACATGGATAAATTCCAGATAAAGTGAATGCGTAGAAAGAGTTGCATAGAAGTAGGTAATGTCCCGTTTCGCCTACCATACAATCTACCCAATAAATAACATGTGATGGCACTGTACGTCGACTAAAAAAGATATGACAGGGTTGGAGGCGTCATATGTAAGTCCTTAGTCAGGAAGTTGTCGCACATCTTGGTAAAGACGGCTTCGTGAAACATGTAGTGGATAACTTGAGAACTAGCGCTGACTTAGTCAAGAACTTAGACATATGACGGTTTCGAGAAACAGGCCCCTGATTCCATAGTGCAAACTGTATCATGCTATCTTTCAGGTGAGAACGGTCTGACATCATTTTGTTCCGCCCAAGAGAAGGCCGTATGGCAATCCAAAATGATGTACATCTGGAGCACCTCTTGGCGGTGCTACAAGGGAGCGTGATCTACAGCATGTTACATGGTCGATGACAGCGGACTGCTTTAACACTCTGGAAGTGGTTTGAACTTGATAGCCTCTCTCGAGAGCAGGAACTTTGAAATAATGATGGTAATATTCAATGACTCAACTACATGTACTCCAAAGATCATATAAGAATTGTTTACACTGTAACTTTAACCCTTTCAGGACAGGAATTATTCAAGGGCTAAATTGATCACATTTTGTTCTTTAAATTGGCAACAATAAAAATTTTCTTTTAGTTCTACATAGTTCTAATAAGGTGTAAGATTTTTGAAAACAATGTACATGGTTAAAAAAATCTGTTGAAAAGTTGAAAAAAATGCCAATTTGACAAAAAATCAGTGATTCTGAACTCTCAATGTGTTGCCAATTTAAGGTTTTTAAAGCTTATTTTCATTTTTTAAATTTCATCGCATCATACGCAATATGGTCATGCAACAAAAATGGACACAGTGTGTTCAGAAATTTGTGCTCTTTCTACTATACATTTTTTAGGGCTCTGAATAAAAAGTTATTGAGCCAAACTACATAATGTGGTCAATTGTCCTGAAAGGGTTAGGTCAAATACAAAATATACATGTATGAATGCAATAATGCATGCATCGTGCAGTTTTCAAACATCATTACATGTACATGTAAATGTACACTACATGCCCCAAATTATGTTTCTTCATCAGTTCCTACATGTACATGTAGTCACAAACCCTACACCATGAGTGTATCAAATGTGCAGACAAACAGTTGCTCATCTTTCTTGCTGTCTAGATGATTATCATTAATTGTGGGATGTCAGGCGGCAGGTGTCTTCTTCATTTGTTAATTTGAAATCATGTTTAAACACAAGAACATGAAAAAGTAATGAGGTTACTGAATATTAAAGAAAGTACAGTGTTTCACCCTCCCCCCCCCAAAAAAAAAAAACAAACAAAAAACTACATCTCAAGACAAATGAATGTTCTACAAAATCTGACATGACAATAAAGCAAAACTTGCCAAACAACAATGCCCATCCCTGAAAAATACTAATTAAGAATAAAATTATTTGACATCAATATTTAAAAAAAAAAAAAAAAGAAACAAGTTCAAACTGCAGAGTGTACTCATGCCAATGGAGTGTGCTTCATTCAAGATTTTAACATTACATTTTGCATACACATGAACAAGGCTTACAGGCAGGCTTCTCAGCAGAAAAAAAGTTTACAATGGTTCAAATCTGACAGAAATAGGGCTTTACCGAATCCCAAGGGGGTGGTCAGAGAGGACCAGAGCAGTTTTGCAGGTAGAAAGTATGCACCGACACATTCATTGGTTTGTAAGATATTGAGTAAAATATGGCCTTATAACATCCTAGGGAGGTGGTTTGAAAGGAGAAAAACAACTTTGGAGATTACTTAGGCATTGACTGATTTACATTACCCTAGTGGTAGTCTAGATTCTATCCGTTTTTATAACTGGTTTATTCCAGGGCTACGCTGCTCTTTCTCTACACTCATATCCCACACAGAGCGCAACTCTCCACTAATCGCGCGGTCCCTAAAATCTGTCGAAAATGTCTGCGAGGGTGGAGATCGGTGGGGTAAAGGACTGGTTATTGTGTTAGCGTTGGCCGTTGAGGGTGTAATAGGATCGCGATCGTGCGATACACGGAGACAGTCCAGGCAGTGGACTACCCTTGTGGGTACCCTTGTTCTGGGAATCTACTGTACACATGGTTTTTATTTTCTGAAATTCCTCACCCCTTGGGATCAACACCAAAGGTGTTACATGTACATGTACGTACTGAAGAGAAGCCTGCATCCTTGCACATGTGCATGACTTGCTTCCAACTCCTTGATAATGCATTTTACAACGAAATGTTAAGGTGATAAATTTCATACCCTTTCCAATGATACTATAATACATGCACTCATACAATGTAAATACATGTATATAAATTGTTTTACAATTAGTTTTCTCTTTACACTTTAATACAGAGCCTTACATTTTGTCCCTCATTTGTTTACTGCGGATTAGAGTCGAGGGATCCCGCTTCCGTCTCATTTTTTGTACAGTGGATTATAAATTATTACGTTTTCCAACATCAGTGAGTTTTATTCACTGTGTTTCATTTACTTTACATGCACATGTACATGTACAGTCCCGGCCGCGGGAAACGTCACGCCATCGTCTCAAAAGACGAGTCCTGCACGAGGGGAGCGCCTCGTATAAATCGGTGTGTGCTTCCTAGGGAAAACACACTAGTCCACACACACCCTAGTCCGCGCGTCGGTGTCAGTTTGTAATTCAAATGCGGACAATGTATGCAGGAATGATTTTTGTACATGCACTGCGGTGTTTGAAAGTGTTGAGCTGAGATGTATGACCAAATGTTTTACACCCATACATTGTGTGTCTGAAATGGCAATTTGAACAAATTCGCATGTAATATTTCATGAATCGTTAAAAACTACATGTATGTTGGACAATATTATAATTCACAGATAAGGATGGCGGTTACAGTTATTTGATGTATTTTTTTTGTTTTTTGCGTGAAATCCAACAGCAAGCCTAACAGTTTTATTTTGCTGAATGTGCGGACACACAACCCCCCCCCCCCCCCCCATCCGTCCAGTAATGCTGCTATGATTGCAACTCACCTTTAATACATGGAAAACTTTTTCTTTTTCATCAAATTGGTAACACACTGTTATGTACATGTATGTATGGCAGATGGCTGATTCGTAAACATTGTGTTCATATGTTATTTCTGCCGAGAATTTCTTCGTTTTTGGAGATGATTTTGACCTTGGACTATGATGATCATCAGAAATTTTTCCTACATGTACATGTAACTACCATTCTAGGTAATATTGTGATTCTTTTTAGATATTAATTTGAGATCAAGTATTTTGAATATTTGTTTTATTTTTCCCCCATGCACACGAAAAATCAATACCTTTTCCAATTGTGGTCAATTTGCATTTTGACAACTACAGATGCTTGCTGATGGGATTGGCCGAGAGCCCGTCAATCATTTGAACGGCAAAAGCAATTTAGAATACATATCATCACATATCACGCACACAAGCACTCACACTTATGCGAGGTTATTGGAGATAACCTCGTACTCTGTACCTTCATACTGCGAGCAATTGCCTCCAATAGGCAAGTGTGTGATATCTTGCCCACATGTGTGCAGGAGAGGAGCAAGATCACCAACCAAAAACAGCCTGAAAATTTCACTTGATCAAGATGATAAAGATCCTATCAGAGGACCTGGCATGAAATTAGATATTCTATCATTCTAAAATGTAGAGAGAAGTATTTTCTCAAAATTTTGCCGATTATATTGGTGTTTTTACCTCTTCAACTTAGAGGTCGTGACAGGCCAAAATTTACACAGCCCCATATAGTGATGGTCCCATGAGTGGCACACAAGGTCCATACTACAATGTACATACATGTACATGTGTAGTCCATACCCAAATCAAAGACAAATACATGTACATGTACAAATAATTAGGGATAAAAAAAGATTATTACAAATATCACACTTTAGCGATGCAATTAGCGGTCCAACTATGCAATTTTGAAAACATGCCTTTCTTTAGCTGAATTTCAAGAAATTTTCCATCTTAATAAATCACTATTTTTCATGTCCTGAAAGCTCAAAAGTGTCCAGTCACTGTGAATCACACATTACAGTTATTATTATTCAGTCTATGCGACACACCTGTAATAGCTCCTAATAAATTGCAATATCAGAGTCTGAGACCGCTGCACAGCACCAATTACAGTGTATCTGCAGGTTCACAAGTAGGAAGCTCCAACGTGGGCTGCTGGCAAGGGGTTGCTTGGGATTTTGTTCAGGATTTTGTTCAGTGTGAATGCGCAACTCTCCA